>DWAN01001298.1:0-18407 GCA_018230445.1 Heliconius hewitsoni | reverse complement strand
ATTTCATCTCCTCGAGTGGGGATCGAACCCACAACCAGTCGGTTTGACAGTCACAGCTCGTGCCGCTGTGCCACGACTGGTGTATAAATTAAGAAATTTTCTAAAAACACAACACAACAACAAACAGACTTCTCTGTGCAGCCAGTGCGTCCTCAAGTTGACAGTGCTACACCTAAGTCTACGACCAAGTCTCGTCGAAAATATTCTGCGTATCGAAGTTATAGAGATCGATACCAACGAAATCAAATACCAACGTATTGTTATTCAATACGCAATGTCAAGTTTTTACCTATTTCATAAAATACGTGGAACCATTACGACAAAATAAGAGAAAATATATCAATTTTACTTTTTTCTTCTTTTTAAAAAATCATATATACCTACTTATTTAGTAAAAAAACATTCTACCATAATACGAGAAAAACAAAACATCAACAACACAAACTAAAGATATTAAATGAAACATTGGTACCACAGAGTCTTCATCATCTCTATTCGATGACTGTTGGTTCATAAGGGACGCCAAAGAAGACGACCTCACAGATATTCCCGTGCTCGTTTGTTTTTCCGGAGATCTGAGCTTTCTTTTAAAATTCTAGTAGCACAAAAAAATATATAATAGTAGGAGGGTGGGCAGAGGGAACCTAGTGTTAAAACACTCTGTTCCCGAATTTCCGTCAAATTTTCGAGGCCTTGCGTGTTAAGTGGCGAACCTCAACGGCGGGCTTTGTTTTGTCACCAGAGCGAAGAAATAAAAATATTCATGAATAATTATTAATTTCCTCGAGTGGAAATTGTATACATAACCGTAGTGTGAGTGTGTAAGTGTGCCACTGCGAAACGAGCCCATGACGGCCTGAACCTGCGGGTATTTTATAATTTATACGTACTATATATGTATATTTTATATCGACAAAAGTGTAAACACTATTATTATGTAAATCGTATTTACCGTCTCATCCTCTTGATCTGAAAGACCTGTTACCAAAAGCTTGAAAAAAATCCATTGATTACTTATTAATAAATTGTTAATATATTTATTAATAATTATATGTATATAGTTTATTCAAATCACACGCTTAAAAATATATTTTTGTGATAGTTTCTAGGATACGTATTCTTTTCTCTAAATGACAATGGACATTTAGTCAAATTACTTTGCGTTACGTTTATGTATACCAGAACTATAAACAAAATATTTACACTCCAATAGATATGCAATAAATTGTAACAGACGTTGTAATGTTTAGATAAAATAATCTCAAATTCAGTATTTACCTTTGTTTTATGGAAAAAGACAAGGCAAACGAGAGTACGGATCACCTGACGGTAAGTGATCACTGCAGCCCACGACCCTGTGTAAAACCAGAGGACCTAGAGCCCAATATAACAAATATAAAAACATCATATATGCCAAACCACTATAATGACTTACAACACTACTTCTATATATTCTTCCTTCAGAGTACTAACTGTGAACTGTGATAAATATCTTAGAAACTATCTAGCGAATATTTTTTTAAGCGTCCAAGAATTAGCTCTTAGGATTATTCATACATTACAGGGCACCCTGAACGTTGATGTACGTACTTACTTCTAAATCAGCTCTATCGTTGATATCAGAAATTTGTTGGTAAGCAACGGTCAAAAGTTCCACAGCTTTTGCGTGAAATGTCATTTCAATCATTACGAAATCGGATAGAAGTGTTTTAAGTTGTTGCAATTTGCGCTTTTCAAAAAATTCAGTTTGTTCGCTCAATCCTTTGGCAGTCCGAGACATTTCTGCAGATGCTTTTAGTAGTTCAGATTCTGCGTATGTCTATATACGTGTAAGAAAATAAAAAAAATATATTACAAATCAGAAATTCTAACCCAAAATAGTTAATTTAATATTTTCATATATCATTACATAGTTTCATAGTTTGGGGCCTCCGTGGAGCAGGGGTATATGCGTGCGACTCTAAACTCGACGGTTGTGAGTTCGATTCCACCTCGGGGAGTGAAATATTTATAAAATGCCTTAAGAATTGGGGGAATGAAAGTGCCCTAATCGGGAACGGAGTATTTTAAAACTAAAATAACTCAGCTTCACGCTGTATCCCGCACACAGCAGGGTAAGCAGAGGAAACCAACTGTTAAGACACTCCGTTCCTACTTTCTACCGAATTCAGGAGGCATTGTGTGTTGAGTGGCAGAACTCAGCGCCGCGCTTTTGCCTCGACACCAGAGCGAAGAAATGGAATTATAAATTTAAATAAATACTTTATCTCCTTAAGTGGGGATCGAACCCACAACCAGTCGGTTTTACAGTCACACTTTGTACCCCTGCGCCGCGACTGGTTTCAAACTTAAACGTCTTAAAACTAGATTCTCAGATTTTTTCTGCATATCTTGCTATGCGTGG
The DNA here is from genome assembly GCA_018230445.1 of Heliconius hewitsoni. Classification (NCBI taxonomy): domain Eukaryota; kingdom Metazoa; phylum Arthropoda; class Insecta; order Lepidoptera; family Nymphalidae; genus Heliconius; species Heliconius hewitsoni. The sequence goes on along the minus strand of DWAN01001298.1, from coordinate 16,003 downwards.
GACATAGCATGAAGTTTTTTTTTTAAATATTTTTATCTACTACTATTTTCACTAATTACTAAGGCAGCTATTCATTTTTAACAATTTATACTAATTACTAAGGCAGCAATTCATTTTTAACAATTTGGATGTGAGATAATAAAAATCATAAACATACAACTTGCTGTCTATTAAATGGTTGTCGTTCCCTGGCTTTGTCTAGTACCTTCTTTCTTGCCATCTCTTTGTCTCTTACATTCATGGTATGTTTCACTTCTTCCCTTGCGTGTTTACAAATCGTTTCGTATTGGCAGAGCTCCCCTATAACCTAAAATGATATGATCGTACCAATTCGTGTAAGTACAATAAGCTTTTGATGGATTTAAATACTCTTTTTATATCGATAGCACAATGAACTTGTTTTGTGTGTAAATTAAAGGTAAATAAGACTGAAGATAGTGATCGTAATGCCTTAACATTATAGTAATTTTATTTGCCTTCAATAAATGTGTAAAATAATTGGTTCTTTAGTTGGCCTCTATTAGGGTTTACATTCGCGTGAACTAGATGGTTTTTTTAACTTCACGCTGTATCCCGCACATAGCAGAATAGGCATAGGGAACGTTGTGTTAAGGCACTTAGTTCCCCATTTATGACAAATTGTGTACGTATAAACATTGTACTACATATAAACCTTCCTATAGATTCACTTTGTTTATTTATTAGTGAAATGCGCATTAAATACTTATTATTTAGAAAACGTATAAAAATTTAAACGTGGCCGCTACGGATAAAAAGCGCATTAATTTTTTTCGGCATAATTATATAGCTGAGAGGAATAGATACTTTATTTTAAAGTATGTAAAGATATTTGACTTTACGTTATATGGCTATAATCACCTTTGCCTCCAAACGCTGCACTGCACAGTTTCTATATTCTTCTACTGCCATTAATGTTATGGATAAATTATCGAGACCCGCACTTAACGATTTATTAACAATTTCGTTATTAGCATAATCTTTTAAAATTTTAGCAAGTTCGTCCCCCATGTCACGTAATCTAGAATAAAAAAAATCTTTGTGGTTTTATAATTATTTAATTATATTGGAGTTATTTCTTAGTATATGTCTATAGTCATCGAAATGAGATATCCAAATAGGAATTTTAAATGACATGAACAAAATAGGGTCATTTATTATTCAATAACTTAAAATTAAAACATATTATCAATAAATAGCAACATATTCATCTTAAGATATATATGTATAGGTACTAACGGCCCACTCGCCGCTTCGCACGCACACCTATAGTAAGTTCTTTTATTATGCAGCATTTGCCAACATATAGATAAATTCAATCTATACTAATATAATAAAGCGGAAGAGTACGTTTGTTTGTTTGTTTGTTTAAACTCTAAGATCGCTGGAAGTACTGGTCGGATTTTTTTTTGTTTTTTAAGAAAGCTCCAATTCCCAGGAGTGCTAAAGGCTATATAACACCAAAATGTATTTCTTAATTAACTTTAAATAACGAAATAACACTACAAAAACATACAATTTCATTAGTTCTAAAATAAAGTCCGCGACACCGTATCTATCTTTTATAAATAAGTCACATTAAGGCATTTTGTGATAAAAATAATTGAAAATTCTAGGGTAATATTTCACCGCTTTTTTTTCGTGATTGAATGTATAAATTATATAATGTATCTGTTGGGAAATGCAGCACAGTTAAAGAATTATAGGTCGCGCATGGGCCCCTAGTCATGAATAATACTATATGATAGTGCGTCATCGGTGGCAAGGGCTCGCGCCCCCCGCGGGACTCGAGCCTAGGCTTGCGGCCGTGTAACACAGCGTTGAATTTTTTAATTTTAGATTTTTCTAGAAAAGTATACGGCCAAAATACATGCTATGAAACTCAAATATTATCTTCATATATTTCTTTCTACCTATTTTTTTTCGAATAGTATATAAAAATAAAAATATTTATTTTGTGGTTGTGTTGTTGTTGTTTAGGATTGGAATTTGCAACTATAGTGTATTAGCAAATTTCCAAATTTCGAGTCACGTCAGATGACTATGTAATTTTACTACGATTTTCAATAATAAAAAAAATATATATAGAAACCTGGCAGTTTTTCTTGTGTAGTCACCGAAACCAACACATAATTCACCAAAGTTCTTTTCAACATTAGAAATACGATCCTGAATAAATTTGGCTTGTTGTTCATAGCTTAAAGAATGCGAATTTTCTCCTCTAAACATTTTTCTTGAAGTGAAATTATTTATGTGTTGAATCAAGCTATACGTTTATTAGGCAAACTTGTATATACATAAATAATTACAACAATTTTATCAGTTTTCGTTTTTGTTACCCTGGTAACGTAGTGTACAGAAAACATATTATTATTTAATGTGTGTACATGTAAATTATGATAGTTTAATATACGAACATCATAATCTTTTAAATGTAGACTGTACGCTAAAATACAGTAAAACTATAAGAGAACATAATAATTTATTATATAAATATATATATTATAATATGTAATAGTTTTATGCCTAGTTCATATTTTTTAAACATGCATAGCTTTTCTACAAGTCAAACTGTATCTCTACGAGAGGTTAAATAGCGTACGGTACGGTATATAAGACTAACATGATTTATCGTACAGCTGTCGTACCATAAGCACTGTACTATACGGTACTTGCGGTAGGTATCTAAATATTTATTGCAGCTATGTTAAAGTAGGTTCTAGGCTCTATATTCTGTAAATTCTTCAATTTCACTATTTTTGTATATTTTGATTATGAAACAGGGTATCTAAAAATAAGAATTATTTTAATTTATTACTCAAACTTAACTAGCTCAAATAATTTGTTTTCTATGGGCTTTATTTTATCTGACAGTTGAAATGGTCATTGTTGTTATCTGTCAGGCACAGCTGTTGCCTGTTATTGTAGAGAAAATAAACCTTTAAAGTAGTGAAAATGAATGAAGAAATAGATGAGTATGATATTTATCATCAAGATTTTACCACTGCTTCAGAATGGGAGGTACTGATTGCTAGAATAGAAGAAATTATAACTGAGTGGCATTTATCCAAATCAAAACTTAAGAAAAAGTGTCCTGAGTATACAAAGAAATGGACTGTGAAGTCAGAGGATATTAAATATCGAAGCTTAATGTTTACATTGTCTTTTAACGCGCTCGAACCTGTTAAAAGTATTGAGAATGATATAGAGTCAGATGAACAGTCTTTACTTGCTGAAGTTCAAGAAGGTTTGTGGAGCTCCACTGCAAATTTTTTAGATGACGAAGATGGCAGTCCTTTTCCAGTATCACATTGGTTTGGCCTTAAGAGATATTTAATGTTATATTCCAACACTCCACTTGTAGACGGAAGCCTAATCAAGCTTATTATGAGTGCTGCCAATATTGCATTTGCCAATGTAGATTGTGGTATTCCAATGTTTGTTAAAATAAGAGAACACTGGCAAAGTACTTATTTAGGACTTTATGAAGATAATGATTTTAAAATAAATTATGACACAATTCATTTAAAAAGAATATCAAATCAGTGCTCTCACCTCAGTGGCCTTGTTAGTTTATTCAAGTCTAAAATATCATCACCTGTACCTTTAGATGCTGTTGTTATATCTACAAAGTTTTCATATGAGTTAAAAGATTCCGATTCCTTTGCATGGCGAAAAAGAAGTAATTCAAATGAATTTTTATCAATTGATGGTTTTGATGTTAAGAAACTTATTGAATTGCCTTTTGGCTCTGAAAATAACCCTTTACATAGTGCACTTCTTAATGCAATATGGCCTCATTTTCGAGAAAGTGCTATAGTGGATTCTTCTACATTTTCTGACATAGATCCAATGATGGCCCCAACTTGGACCATAACTTTAAAATTAAAAAACAATATAAATTGTCAACTCTCAGATATTATTGGAAAAGTAATGAGTTTATTAGATAATAGCAATTTACTTATGGACATATTGGGACTAAGCAGAAGCTTAGGGCTGGTTAATCCATTGAATAAAATAACAGAAGCACCTATTACTATATCAAAATTAGTAAAGGCTGCGGTTGGCCGAAACACTCTTGTATCAGAATTCAAAGGACCAATAACTGATGACTTGTTGATGCCTTTATTATATTATGTATTTCCTGATGCGGTTGAAGAAAATACATTTCCTTATTCTAAACTTGAAGTTGATAGTAAAAAGGTACTATTTATTGTTTTATATTTAAATTGTGGGACTGTTGAAGTGTATCAGCTCACATATGACTGTATATCCCCTGGTTGTGGGTTTGATTCCCACTCAGGTGAATGAATGTTTGATAACGATACAGAGCATGGTGTCATATTCTCCTATTTATTTTAACATAAATATTTTTTTTGATCTTTGGCCATTTACATGTAAAGTAATAAGTTTAATATTGATATATTCTTCAAGGACTTTTTTGCTATTTCTGTACTAAAAATAAATGTTATTATATTTAATAACAACATTAATCAAAAAAACTATTGTGTATATAGATATTAATGTTTTCATCTGAAACATTTCAGGATGGAGTTGACTTAAAATTGTGTAATTATGTCAAGACAAGCCCTGAAGATGGACTTGTTTGGAGGTTGTCAGTTACTTCTGCACGTTTAATGGATGCAGGTGGACTTCCATACCTTGCTCACTTCTGGTATGAATTTACACAAGAGCTACAATACAGATGGGAGCATCGAATACTAGTACCTGGGTGAGTAAAATCAGTTTTTCTTTAATTTCTTAAGTAAATGTACACATGTATATTAAAATGTAAACATATTTAGAATTATTTTTCTGCTAAAATCCACTTTATATCTCAAACATAAATTAACAACTATGTAGGATATGATTATATTATAAATAAAAAAACCATTTTATTTATTTCATTTAATTTTATTTATTTATAATAAATTATGTAAAATATATTATTTACAACTTATTATATAAAAAAGTTACTTACAATGATTGAATTAGCACCATTTGGATTGAGCTTCAATTTGTATAAAATTTAAAGACCATATATATACAATAAAACTATATTATAACTTAAAGACCTAACTATAACTTAGTCTTAGTTCAATAATAATTATAACAAAAATTTTTAGTGAGAAAGACTATGAAATAAATAATTCCTTCATATATAAACATTTACATTTCAAATTGTAGTGTAACAAAAGCTAATTGGCAATGTCATTTACAACTTCCGTAGTTCACAACACTTTATTTCAAGTGTTTATGACAATATTTATTGTGATGAGGGCAAACACGCGCTGCACAATTTCTCCCTGACATTTTATTACGCCTTTCAAGCGGCGAGCTGTCAGTTTCTTTTCTTTCCACCACTTTAATTGCGCGCTATAATGGCACTAATCCACCCCTAGTGGTTGCATTTCGCGCCATGTATATATCCATGTCATGATCCGTCCAGTTGTCAGAAGTATCGCAATATCCTAATCCTAGAGAACCTACGCTGTATCTACTAGCAGGCCTTGATCTAGACCTTGGTCTTCTTCGTGATCCCGCATTTCCGCTAGTGGCACCGCCAGCTGCGCCGCTCATTGATAACCGTGATGCTCGTTCTGAGGCTGCACCCAATGATTGTCGAGATTGTCTCAAATCTATAAAAAAGGTAAAGTTTTGTGTCATGATCATGTTTCAAAAATTAGTTACGTAAAAATATGTGTATTCTACACACTGTATAACTACCTGTTCTCGATCCTAATAAACTCCCGGCATATCCAGGTGGTCCATAACGATTTGAGTGTGGGTAACTGTGCTGCGACTGACCATCAGCTAGTGAACGGGCACGACCAGGACGACCAGGCAAGGGTTCAGGGGCCGCTGTTTCAGTGTAAGATCGCGCTCGCGGTATTGATCGTGCACTGTAAGCTGATACTTGATCCCATTCTCTTTGTTTTCCAAAAGCACCAATGGTAGCTAGTGAAGATAATGGCCCACTAGGACTTGGAGTTCCAGTAAGTCCCCCACAGCAAGGATTAGGAAGTTTTTCAGGCAATTGAGTGTGTAACCGATGGACTGTACGTGATCTACGGCGAGAGGCAGCTGCAAATACTAGGACAGCAACTACAATTGTTCCACATATCGCGGCACTGGCTGCAATAGTGATTTTGTCCATGTTAGTTGCAGCCGCAGATACTGTTCGGACTTCTCGGCATTGTGAATAGGGAACAGTTTCTGGGCTAACATGAACCTCTTCTAATGAAATAACGCATACAACTATGCATTCCTGAAAATAAAAAAGTTTATCAAACCAAATAAATAGTTTACGTATTAAAATTACAAAATAAAGTATTAATTAATTATTATTATCATACCTGTGAAGGAACATTTTTTATTTTAAATTCCCTTTCACTTGCTTCAAGAGGTGGACCCTGCTTAAAACTTTTATCTCCAAATAATCGATATACTACTCGGAAGCCAAGTATATTAGCAACATCTGAATCCCACTGAATAATTACAGAATTATCTTGTCTGTATGCATTTTTAACTATGACTTCATTTGTATCATCTACATTTGGTTTTTGTTGAGGAAAATTCATGATTAACGGTGGCCTTTGGTTTGGAGCATGGCGCCAAGTAGGCGCTGCAGGGCGTATAGAAGGAACTCGAGTGGATTTGCTTGTACTTGTCGTTGGTGAAGGAGTTGTGGTTACTTTGGGAGAAGTCGCTTCACTTGTACTTATTGCAGTACTAGAGGATGATGTTGACGTTGTGGTAATTGATTGCATGGTAGTTGATGATGTCAACGATATTCTTTCATTAGTGATAACATTATTAATAACAGTTGTTGGTTCACTCCCTTTTGAGTCATTCTCGCAAACCAATTCATTCGGCTCAAAACTGTAAAATCCACGTTCACGGAAATTGGAAGGACTTCCACAAAATTGAGGATTTCTTTCTCGTGAGGTAACTTGCAATTCACCATTACGAATCCATTCAATAATCCAGCGAAGGCGACAATCACAATTTAAAAATCTACCACCAAGGCTTAGACCCCTAAGAGAATGATTAAGATGAGCCAGCGCCTTTTCTGGTACAGTTGGTAAAGGATTTCCATCTAATGCAAGCAAAGTTATAGAAGGATTCTTAAAAAAAGCGTCAGTGGGTAAATTATTTAATAAATTAAATCCTATATCTAAAACTCTTAAATCTGATAGCGTGGCTATTGCTTCAGTCGGGAATTCTGGCAAAAGATTGTTCAAAAGACTTAATGAACTTAATGTACTTCTAATCCCAAAGAATGCATCTTTTCTTAAATTAACTAATAAATTTCTTTCTAAGTTCAGCGCAGTTAGCGAATCTAATCCATCAAAGGTAAGCGCGCCATCAGGTCCTGGAAGTTCTCTTATACTATTTTGTGACAGGTCCAGAAAAGCAAGGCTGTGGAGTCCCTTGATACATTCGGGCACTGTTTTTTGCTTAGTTCCTTTTAAATTAAGATTTTTGAGTGAGCTCTCTAAACCAGACAGTGCGTGTGGCGCTAACGTAATGTTATTATCTGACAACTTTAAAGTTGTTAATTCTTGTAAAGTCGTAAAAGAGTAATTATCAATAAACGTTATTTTATTCTTAGAAATATCCAATAGGGATAGACTTGTCAATACTCTCAATGCTCTAACAGGTACTTCAGTCAAATCATTGTCTTGCAAATTTAAGTTTTTTAAATACTGTCCTTGACCTCTAAATGCGTTGTCCTCTATCTTGTTTACTTTGCATCCAGATATTTGTAAATTGTGTATAGCTAAGTTAGCGAACATTTCGTTACTTAATACAGGGATTGTTGAATTATTTATATATAAGAGATCTATTGTATTTTTTCTTGCACTTATGTTCAATGTAGACAATAACGTTGGAAAATCAACCTGAAAATATATGGCATAGGTTATATTATACGCAGGAAATATATAAAATATATAATAATAAAAAAAGCTTTCAAGTTTCAATACCTGATCACATTGCACTGATAGTTGCCTTGCCAGATTTAAGGCGCACACACAAGTTGCCTGTAAATCAGGAAAATCTTTCCATGGACACTGTCCTTGTGTGAAATGGACAATAGTCATAAACACTGTCGCCATCAACAAGTGATTTTGTAAATATTCAATCTGCAATCAAAGAAAAAATATATATAAGTGATATTGTACCGTTGTTGCGCATTAATTATATATTTGCTTGTTAACTCAGACGGTAGGTAGTTACATCGAAACGATTAATGTGATATGGTTGATAAGGGAGGCTTATATATAGCCTCCCTTATCAACCAAACAAATCTTTACCCTTTATGTATTTTTATAATATTTTATTATTTATTTTTACTATTATGCATATATTTATCTTTCCCATAAATTCCATATAGGGCGGGGCTATAATGTCCGTTTAGTTCTTATTATCCGTTTTCAATTTGCCCCCTATCTTAGATATATTTTCGCACGTTTGGAGACAGAGCCCAACCCAAAAAAACTCAATAAAAATATTTCAAATGTAAACATTATTCTAAAAAAAAAATATAAAAATATAATCTAAAATCGGATTGTCTGTAGCTAGATATTGATAAATTGCAATTACACTTAGGTAATATACATTAATCCATACTACAGTACGTTACGTGATATCTTCTAGTAGATAGGTTGTTAAATGACGTACAGTAATCAAACAGTGCACGGACCGTTGCATAGAGAGGTGCATAGCAGTCGCTACGAGCTACTAGCCCGGAAAACTGGCTTTCCCTGCACGATGAGTCTAGTACGTGACTATTGTGCGGCCGACCAAGACTGCTATTTTTAATGAGGGTAACATTGCCCTTTACTTTCATTGATTAACCTTTTATTAAAAAAAACATCATTGATTCTAATTTAAATTATAAGTTGCTATCTATACGTAGTATAATATGAGTTCTGGTTAAATTTATACTCTTACCAACATAATTCAACGAAAGTTGTAAAAGTAAAGTTCTAAAGTGTTCAACATCTGGGACGCGGTTCATAATGCGGATATTAGTTTAAATTCAAATTAACATGTGAATTGTTGATTTTAAACAGGTTCTTCTAACTTTTACGAGTGGACGGTGCCGTAAAGTTTGTACTACTAGCCTATTCAGGTGAGTCGACTGAGACCACCATCCGATTTCGCCGATAACGGTACTCGTTCAGAGGTGACTATGCAATGCGAGAGAAATGTTCACGATTCACTTTCTTGCGTCTAACTAAAGGCGTCAAATCTTTATGAGCAATTTCATATTGACGCTTAAGTAGAAAGTATTTTTTAATTTGGAGAGCTCACGTGCTATTGGTATTGATATACTCGTATATATAGAAATTTATTAAGCAAATTAAGTTCATTTTTACTTTCAATCTTGTTCTCAACATACCATATGGCGGAATACAAAGAATTTTTTTTGTAGGTCATCCGAGAATAGGGCAAATTGTTATTATTACACATATATAGCGGAGACTATATTTTTTTTCATTATTTTTATTTTATGATGTACATACTTTTTTGTGTCATAGTTTGTGTAGGCGTAAGTAGCAAAGTAGAAATTGTCGCCGTCCTAATGTTAAATTAATAGAAAAACGAAGTAGGAAATAAGAAAATTTTATATAAAACTTGACGTATCATTATGTGTAAAGTGGAACATAACATCATATTAAAACATAATACACCTGTAGATAAATTCAAAGTATATAAAGATATCATATTTCTCTATAAAATTTTGTGTGGGAATAATTCTATTTCTGTGTAATCAAGTGTAATGTACGGAAACAATGTACGGAATCTTGCGGTATTTACACAATAAATCAGTACTTAAGTTTGAAAGCAGTCCAAATCGATAAGAATGTTGCTTGAAAAATAAATCCCCATTTACAAAGAAAATATTAGTCTTTATATATTGAATAAATAATTTATCGCAATTAAAATGATCCCTAACATCACTAGTAAGTACTAGTTAAAAACCATTAGTAACTTTTTAAATAAATAAATATAAGTTAGAAAATAATGAAAAATGGTTATCATAACTCTAAACTAGATGGCGTTACATGTATTCTGAATCGCGCTATGGTTTGGTTCTATTAAACGCCATAAGAAGTGACAGTCCCGTGAACGTAGTTGATCTTTCTGTAAGGTTTTACGGGGAATGATGATCGGGATGATCACGCGCCTGCGTGAGGTCCGCCACCGAATTGTTACGCAATAAGGCGGGCTCAAATCCTTCTGACCCCTAAAAGAAAGATCCATTTCTATGATAATGATGTAATATTTATGTAGTTGCAGTACTACGTGCATTGAGATTTGTATCACTGAACTCTCTCTACAGTGAGTCGAGTTGAAAGACCATTAATGATCGATCATGAAATTTGATATGAATCATGAACTGCAAACTTAATATATCTCGAATCTAAGGTACTCTATATACTTGTTTTGTCGTTTTCTGATTAATACATAAAAATTGTAGCGCAGCAGCGTAATTTTTGGCAATATATTATATATGTAAATGTGACTGTAAACGTGACTAGTAGTGGGTTCGATACCCACTCGAAGAAATGAAATATTTATTTAAATTTATATTTCCATTTGTTCGTTCTGGTGTCGAAGCAAAGCGTGGCGCTGAGTTCCGTAACTCAGAACGCAATGCCTCTAGAATTCGGCGGCAAGTGGGGAACGGAGTGTCTTAACACTAGGTCCCTCTGCCTACCCTGCTGTGTGCGAAATATTGTATTAAGATGATTTTATCTTAATTTTTGATTTATTATATGTGTCGTATTGTACTGCCATCTCGTGGCAATTTCCAGCGATATTTATATTGTTATCTGTATATAAACAATATTTTTCATTACAAAAAAAATGTTAAATAATAGATAAAGTCATTAAATAATATCATCATCATCATCATTAAATAAGATGCAGTAAAAAAAAACATAATGTGATTAAGTAGAGGCCAGTCGTGGCGCAGTTGCACAAAGTGTGACTGGTTGCGGGTTCGGTTCTTAATTAAATACACCTGAAAAAAATGTATGGACATAATGGACAAAAACATGAGAACGACATTATTTTCCACTTGTCCCTTCCTTTTAAGGTAAAACATATAAAAAATTACCTCACGATAGCGGCTTCATAAAAACATCTTTTTACTACAAAATAATAAGAAAGTAAGCTTAGCAAAATTACACGAAGTAGTCTTTCTACTTTCACCTTCATAACCGTCAAGTTTTCTTATTATATTTTGACCTTTGAAATAAATGCTAATTTACATAACATACTATTTTTTTTTAAGTATATACCTCGTTTTATTTTTAATATTATTTGATCTAATGAATTAGTTCATTTTCTCATATACTTTATTGTATCGTATCGTATTTAAAAACAGTTATATATTTTTTCCAAACCCATAACCTGTCCTGCTACAATTGCACCCTGCGCCATCATGGCCTAATTAGCTAATAGTTTTATAATTTTGTTTAATGAAGTAAAAGGTACATATTTCTTAATATTAAATATAATATAACAATTTACTGCTATAGTACAATATAATAACATTTTATTCGTATATTACTTATTTAACTTGTAACATGATTCTGCAATTTGTGATATAGAGAAAGAAAATCGAATGTTGACTGTTGTACTTTAGATACGAAAATATCTATATTTAAATCGCCATTTTTCAGTGATAGTGATATCTATATCAAGTGAGTATCAGTTGTGTTTTATATAAATAAAAAACAAAAAAGATCTCTTTATTATTATCTATTTGTAGAAAGTATGGTCGTATCTTCTCGTTTTAATGGCTAATTGATTGTGACTAACGAGTGTCACTGTGTTTATTTGTACGCTATTTTTTTTGCGAGAAATTGGTTAGTTATCCTTTATAACACTGAAATTCCCAATGCAATGGAAAAGCTGTGGAAGTTATATAGATAGAAGTCATGACGATGACTTCTAAAAATGATAATGAACATTAAAAGCGTAAGTGTAATTAGTAAACATTAAAGTAGTGTTATTGTCATTCTTTTTAATTTTTTTATTTTATGCTCATTGAACGTGTCTTCTATATATTTCTGTCTTGTTCATATTAAAATCGTCAACAAAACAATTATTATACACCTTTAATATTTGAGCCAAGTTGCAAAAAACATAAAGAAAGATCTATATAAATCTTATTGTTGATCTTTTATTAACAGATAAGAATCAACTTGAATCAAAATTGTGCTCCACAAAATCGATACTCTACTTCGATAAAATAAGACCAATAGTAGATATTTTAGTTAAAAAATATATATTGATGAATTATGGTTATATAATTTTAATAAATTTAATTTATAATTAAAGTATTCGGTACAAAGTATGTGTACGTTATAATTCAATTGACGGGAAGTTTTTCGATTTTCATCAAGGCGAGGCCAATATCCAGTACGATTTTTATAAGCCAATTACCCTCAGTAGGCAATTTTTTTTTCGAATATATTATTATACAACAGTTTATTTGCAATTTCCTTTTATCAATAAATAATAAGTGGCCTCTGTTAATTGAATAATACCTTGATGTAGCATTACATGATTTATTTAATTATTCCTAAAATAGGAGCAGCACGGTTTCATTAATAAAGTTTCGAATACACGAAACGTGTTCATATTAACCTTTTGTATAAATGTGTATAAATTGTTAATATTAAAAATAATGACGTAAAATATATGGATCATAACGGTATTTCAAAACCAAAAAAAATTAAATTTTTCATAAATAGTGTTTTGTAACAGAGTACGGTACATATATTAGTGATGTAAATATTTAAATATTTGACTGTCAATTGCTTATATTAACGTTATGTTAACGTAACAATAAGAAGATCGAATTCAAGCACGCTTGTACCAAGTATGTGAGTAAAAACGGCGGCATGCGGTGATGCGTAATGATGAGTGGGGACGTAAAAGCGCGGCCGAGATGCCGAGCGACGCGCGACCATCTCGCCGTACAATTCTAGATATTTGTGATATTTGATCGACTATCTATCTGCCAATATTGTATCTGTTGATGTGTTTTTATATATTTTCACTAATCTTTTTGCACTACAATAGTTTGGCAATTAATTGCTGTTAAGTAACTCCTACTCTTGCTGCGCTTTGAATTTCTACGTTCATGGTGGTGGAACTCTATACTTTAAATAATCACACATTATGAAGTAAATATTTCACTTAAGTGATTTATTTTCAGTTCTCAATAAGATAAATAAAAAAATATAATAAAATTATCAAAATCAGCCAAGAAAGAATAATAAGTTACCGTCATTCCCTAACCTATCCCACGTAAGTCGTCATTCCCTTACTTTTGTTTTTTTTTTTAATTCCTTACCACACATTCATTGGGACCACAATATAATTTAGTGACATAAATACAAAAAAATCCATAAAAAATATATACAAATTCATATCAAAATTATTCGCCAGTTTGTCATGACCAAAATTATTTCTAACTTTACAATGCAAAATCACAACATTTTTGACACTATGAGCATTTGTATGTTCATTTAATGTATAGCTAATAAATAAAATAAGTAAGTTAATTTGTTAGCCAAAACATCACCAACAAAAATTAAACTACTTCCTATTAACAGTCCACTAATCATCAATAATCCATCTATCACCTCTATACGTCTCTACTGCCGTCTTTCCACTTATTTTTTTTTTAATTTTTAAATAAACTCTTTTAACACTATGTATGAGATGGAACTTAAAGACGTTGTTGTAACTGTTATAATCTGATAACCTAAATTAGAAGTTGTATAATGAACCACGACTAAAAGACTATTCTAACGTTATGCAATTAAAGATACTCAAAATGTATGCACAAGTGTAGTTTCTGTAAAAGAATTAATTGTATTTAACATTTTCAGCCCACACCCAATTCAATAAGATTTTAAAGCGATTGAGTCGAATAAAATATTTATATAAATATTTTTTATGAGCCGAGCCGAGATTTGTGTGCGTTTGGGCACAGATAAAAATATTACAATTAATTGTTTTGTGTTTTATAACACTGATAAATGCCCCCAATAATATATTTTTTAATATAAATTCGATGTTCAGATTACAATCAGTTACAGTTTTGTTTTATGTATATATACAGTTGAATCCCCAGTTGGGCTAGAATTGTTTTCAATTATTTTGGTAACAATATTTCTCTGTAATAATGTACAAGTTAGACCATCTTTAAGGTTTAATGACCAGTGTCGATCAATCTTGGCACGTGACGTGAAGATGAATGTCGCTGCGCTTCGCACCTGTCTAGTTTAATAAAATAATATCGGATTCCTTTGCTATAAAGTTTTTTTACTATTGCTATTAGATACATTTCTAATGCTTAGGTACTATTTTCATCTCTCTGCACCTGTTGTATTGATGTCTAGTTAAAAAACGCTTTCGACACTCAAAAGAGAACGAAGTATTGCATTTTCTCTTATCAACAAGAGAAATGAAAAATATATATATATATATATATAACATAACAGATAATTAGACATAGTTAGAATTACCTTCGAAGCAAAAATGTATCAGATACTTCCTGACTCTAGCTCAATGGCATAGGGCAAGGGCATAAAAAAGCAGGGTCATGGATTTTTCCGCTTACTAAAAAAGAAATAACCTAATGTCAAAATTCTCTATTCTCCACTCATTCAACATTGCATGTTGTGTGGCGAAATTCTAAGTCGCGCTTTGTCTTACCAGAATAGGTACCTAAGTCTTTCGATTTCAAAACTATTACGTTTACAGTCAGACTGCACCATAATATGGGGATATTATGGTGCAGTCTGACTGTTGTTATAACATAAAATATGTAATTAACTATATAATATATTTTTAATGAATACTTCACATTTAATATTTTAATACTAAAAAAGAATATAATACAATAAATTATAAAAAAACTTTCATTACTTAATTTATATAACGAAACAAAACATTGCATAAGCTTCTAAATATATTCGTTTCTTTTGTTTATTGTTAAGAATCCGGGAAAGTATAGGTACGATTTTTTTATTCTTGTTTGTCTAACAATTTTATTCATCTACGTATGGGTCTATGAACTCTACCCTCTGGCTTTCTAATGGAGTATTAATTACAGGTACATATGTGTGTATACATTATTTGTACAAATAGGTACATCTACTACTTCTCATTACTTAATTATAATCATCAGCTTGTCCTCGTCCACTGCTGGACATAGGCCTCTCCAATGGTAAGCCACTGAGCTCGATCTTCAGCTCTTCGCATCAGGCCGTTGCCAGCCACTTTGCGAATGTTGTTACCCCATCTAGCTGGAGGATATCCCACATTACGCTCGCCGAGGCGTGATTCTTCCTAAAACGCGTTCACTCTAGAACGTGTTTACCCCAAGGCCATCGGTTCTGTGACCAATGTGACCAGCCCACTGCCACTACAGCCTGCTAATCCTTTGGGCTTTGTCCATAACTTTGGTTCTCTGCGGATAACTTCATTTCGAGTTCAATCCTTCAGAGATATTCCAAGCATACATAACCCTTTCTATAGCACGCTGAGCGACTTAAAATGGTGGACCAGTCGCACTGTCAGTATCCGTCTCGTCTCCGTATGTCATAACTGTTAGGGCGCACTCACTCACGCGTTTTTAGGCTTCGCGGTATCGTTAGGCTTCGCGATAAGAAACTTAATCATGGCTACATAAATTGAATAAAGAAGAAATTACACGCGCGTTGCACCGTGCTGCTCTCTTTCAATATTAGACGTAGTATGTAATAATAATATATATATATATATATATATATATTACTATAATATAGTGTGACTGTAAACAAGACAGGTTGTGGGTTCGATTCTATATTTTTATAATTCTCATTTCTTCATTCTTCATTCTCTGGTATTGAAATAAAGCGCGGCGTTGGGCTCCGCCACTCACAGAATCTCCAGAATTCGGCGG
>DWAN01001297.1:0-18410 GCA_018230445.1 Heliconius hewitsoni | reverse complement strand
CCCGCGGCATTTAAAACCGGCGTGAAGTAGTGGCTTTATGCCACTGCGTTTCGCAAAAAAAGGCATTGCGTGTTGAGTGGCCACAACGCCGCGCTTTGCCTCAACACCTGAACGAAAAAATGAAAATATTAAATATTTCATTTCCTAGAGTGAGATAGATTCCCAAAACTAGTCGCGCTTACAGTCACGAAAGTTTATTAAATTTAATTACATTTTTTTATATTATTAGGTAATCTTAAAAATAAAATACTCCCATGTTTTATATTTTACAGGGCTGGGCAGGTTTAGTAGTAATGGTGGAAAACAGACATACAGACAAATGGATTCACGTAAAGTGCGACTGTCAGGAGAGTTACAATGTGGTGTCTACGAGAGGAGAGTTGAAGACTATTGATTCCGTACCGCCTTTGCATAGGTTGGTTGAAATTTTTATTAAACATTTGGCTTTTAATGATAGTTTATTATGTTTATAGTTTTTCTTCGTTTAAATTAAATAGTACTTAACACTGACACTGAAATACCACCAATAAAATAAAAAACTATCCCTTCTATTCTTTACAGGCAAGTAATAATAGTCCTCACCCAACTAGAAGGTAGTGGTGGGTTCTCAATAGCCCATCGCCTCACGCACCGGCTGGCGGCGGGGGCCCGCCTGCAGGACTGGGCCCCCCGCACCGACGACGCGCCGCGACACAGGCCCCCTCTGGCGAGACGACTCAGCGGGTTACATGCACCACGGCTAATTACATAAATTATACAAATATTCTGAAAGTTTGTGAAAATATTTCGATTAGACTCCCGGACAAGGCCCCCTTGAGAATGATGACCTGGTTAAACAACCAGGTCTTCAACATGTTTTGAAAGTTGTAATTTTTTAACTTTTTTGTGATTTTGGAGAAAATTGTGGAAATAGCAAGAATGTGCCTCCTGTCAAGGCCCCCTTTGTCAAGAAAACATTATAACAAGAGTCTCTTTTTTATATGGATTTCAAGGGCTTTGAAAGTAACATCGATTAAGGGAACTTAAACTAAACCTATTTTAAATAATACTGTGAATATATTTAGACGTGCTAGTAAACAACATTAACATGGACCCCTTGTCCATATGGAACTTTTTAGGAGGCCTGAATAATAACTATGAGTGTAACTGTTCAAATATTTTTTTTAAATGTGCAAGTTTTATCTAATTACAACTGGTTAGTTGAATTGGCACTTTATTTGTGATGATATAAAAAAACATAAAATTTTATTACACTAACATAGTGAATTGTAAAAATGGATTTGACGACTAAAAAAAGAAAAAAGATATGCAGTTCAAATTAATTTGAGCCCTAGATATGTGGTTTACAAAAGACAATTTACGAATATATATTAAAATCGTTTTTCATTTGTCTTAAATATAATAATATTTTAATAGTCTATGTAAATAATGTTGTCTTGTTTTACAAAATCGTCTTACGCGGAACTCGAATCTATAACTACGGCTTAAATAAATATTTGACTATTACATTTACTGTGACGAAATATTTATGTGTATGTATTTATATTTAAAAACTACGTGTATTCAAATAATATAGCAATTTTTCATTTAATTGTAAGTCGAATTAAATATTTATTAAAAATATTTTGTTATTTATGAGAATTTACTAAGATGTGTTTGTTAACGAATTTTTCCTTTTAAAATTGCATTTGCATCAAACAATGATTTTTAATAATATCCATAGATTTAATTCGACTTATAATTAAACTAAGACAAATTCCTTTTTTACAATTGTTAATATTAATATCATCTTCTATGATTGTAAATTGTCAATAATTATTTTGGATTCTGTATATTTGTATAATAATTACTTCAATAGGAATCAAAGCCACAACCACCTGCACTACAACACTGTCCTAAGTAATGTTTTTTTTGTTTTACTTTTACTTGAGTTTAACAATTGTAGAAAAAGTCAATTTGTCATTTAGAATAGAAAATGCAAGGGTTATATTACTCTATAACTTTGCTTTTTATTGATATTTATTTTGTTTTAACATATAATATTGAACGGAAATTATGAATATCAATACTTAATAAGGGAAATTGTAAAAAAAAGAAATATAATAAAAAAAGATTTGATTTGAGGGAAGTATTAAAGTAATAGGCTTTTTAGCTTCACCTTGTATCCCGCATATTTGAAAAGGCAAAGGGAACCTGGTGTCCAAGACATTAGCTTCTCCACATTTTGACTAAGTTCAAAACATATTGTGTGTTGAGAAACTTAAGTTTTCACTGCCTAATAGTAAAAAGTTAAGTTATAATTTGCTAACACCATGTATAATTTTTAATATAAACAATTTTATTGAATTACATTACAATTTTATTGAAGGCAATCTTAACATCTGCGGTTTAATGGTACAGTACAATACGACACTATACACAGAACACTCAGCGTTTACATCGAGTGTCTCTGTATGAACAAGCGTGTTTATAATTGTAAAATTAGTAACGTTGACTCAATAATTAGTGTCGCGTCCGCCGCTGTCCAAGTGTCTAGTGTCAGTTGAATGGTTTTCGTATAGATTTGACATTTTCAATACACCTAACCTCACAGTAAACACCAGCTTCTAAACTACTGTTAGCACACTGCTTACCCTCGCATATGTCGGATACATCGCTTAACTGAAATACATTTTCAATATTTTTTATTATATTTCTTTTTTAAATAATGACATGGTATAAATGTAATTTTCCAAAAATTACACTTAAAATATTCTACTAACAAACAATAGTACAGTACGGTTGACGAGTCGTGGCTGGTCTGAAGTTAGCTGTAGGTTGCGCAGCTTAAGTTTTAGAATTTTTCTTTCGATTATTTTCTCCCATAGCCTAACTCAGGGTGGTCACAACTCGCCGACCATACTGCGTGAAATATAAATAAAGTAAACAATGTATAGACATAAAGATAAATGAGAAAATAACCATCGCCGGTTATTTTATAATGTTTTAAAGTGTTGTACGTACACTTAAGTTTTTAAATGTATTGAAATTTTATATGCAATTCGTTTTCAATTAATGGACTTGGGCCTGGGACTTTTTGCTAGCCTTGCCATTTGAATGTAACTGTACATTGGTTGTCGTCCGACAATAGTAGGTTCGATTCCCATTAATGAATTATTTTCATTTCCTCGCTCTTGTGTTCCGCTAGTTCCTCCCCTCAATATGCAATGTGTCGATAATTTCGATAAAATTGGGCGGTGGACGGAGCACTGAGTGTCTAAACACTAAGTTTTCTCTGCCTACCTTGCTATGCGGGGTACACCGTGTAACACAATTGTAACACAAAAAAATATATATTGCTTAATTATCTAAAGCGTCATCAAAGAGATAGCAGCGTTTTTTAAAGAATTTCAATACATTTATAAAATAAAAAAAAACCACCGGTTATTTTTCGACAATATAGTTTGTAAGCACTGTAGGAGTAACTTGTATAGTGACGTGTTTAATGGGAAATAGTTTAGATGGATTCTTGAAACTAGTCCACTTGGTTGTATTGCTGTCTCTTTCTTATTTGATATGTGCGAGCGAGACGGGTATACTTTGTACATATGTTGTATGTTTTTGCCCTAAGACAGTCTCTCTCTTATATGATATGTGTGAGCGAGACGGCTGTGGCTTTTGTATACCCATATTCGCTCTCCCATTCATATTTTTAGTATGTGCGGATGAGACGGGTTTATTTATATTATGTTTTATATTATATACAAGTCCCTAAGTCGTTGTCTTTTATCTATTTTCATATGTATGAGCGAGATGTACATAGCTCGTATATTTATATCCTATATAGTTGTCTCTTTCTTATGTTACAAGTGTGAGCGAGACAGGTATACATTTGTATGTCTCGATTTTATTAGGAAACGATGATATTTGAACAATGTATGGATAACAATAGTACGTTTGTTTTAGAATAACATTTGAATATTTTAATGTAGTAATGAAATTGGTTTTAAATTAGTTTTATTTATATTTCAGCTTTAATTTTTGTATATTAAGTATGTTTTGTCTAGTGGCTGTCTTTTGTGATTTCAGTAGCTTTGTAACGCAGTTACACAATTTTTTTTCAATGATTCATAAAAAAATTGCTATTTTAAAAAAAAATCGTTAAATAGTCCTTACTACATTTTGAGAATATTCATATAAACTTGACGATTTTTAAGTAAAAAGGGTGAACTCGATTTAGTTATTTAAAGGTTGTTGCTGCGTGAATTCGTTTTGTGGTTGAGATGGTCAGATCGAATGTTGTTTAAATTCTTTTTTTTTTATTTTTGCAAATATAATTTATTAGATTTTTGTAAAACACAAAAACAATACTTTCCAAAATTATGGCTAATATAATTATAAATCATAACTTAGGTTCGAATTGGTTCGATTGATTAAGTTTTTACTAAAAACACAAGAATGTTATACATTTAGTAGTTATTCAGTAGAAAAATAAAAAAAAACATTTTAAGTCTTAGTAATTTAGAGTCGTTGACACTGACAGTCTCAGTTATGTTATTTTAATTTTTATTAGTGTTTAAATAATTTTCTATTTTCCAATACTCTTGTATAATAAGTTATTTATTATTATAGTAACTATATTTATAAAAGACAATTCATATCGTATATTGTGATGAGGCTTGCGATTCATTCCGACGCTCACAAAGCATTTGTATCGAGAACACATATTATTTTTTATTTACATATATAATAAGAATTTCTTGCCATTATTTTAAACTTAAATCAGGCCTAGATTTTAAAAAAACGTGCAATATTATATAAAAAAAAAACACTTTTTTTCGTCTTAAAACAGCACAAATGTTACACAAAAAAATAATCTAGGTTTTAGCTCGATAGTATATAGAATCGTACGATGCGAGAATCATTTTTTTTATTATTATTAAAATAATAAAATATTATATAAATTATAATTTTTACGCTTATCATCACTTAGTAATGCTTTAGAATATTTTATGTCGTACGTACTACGTAGGTGTATAAATGGACACATTGTAAATCTTAGCGCGTGTAGCGGATTCGAATCCGCAATCGGTAATAAATTAAAAATAAATAAACAATTTGTACACAATAAGCTTTTTGTAAACAAATGTTGATGTTTTTGGGAAGTTGTTTCGTTTTTTCACGGTTAAAATTTAAGATGACATGTATGTATGTATGTATGTACTTTCGTGCCATATTTAACTGGGGCTGGATGGTTTTTTGGTTCTGTAAAATCGATTATAGTCGAAAGTTTATAGAGAAAGTGAAGTTTATGATAGCTTAATCGATTATCTAAATTTATGGGAATTTATTTGGAGGCCGTCGTGGCGCAGTGGCACAAGGGCGTGACTGTAACGCGACGGTTGTGGGTTGGATCCTCACTCGAGGGAATGAATTATTATTTATTAATATTTTTATTTGCTCGCTTTGGCACTAGGGCAAAAAACCCGGCATTGAATTCCGCCACTCAACATGTAATGTCTCGAAAAAATGGGGTGGAAAATGGGGAACTATAACTTAACTAAACATATACTTTTAACTATTTTAAATAACTTTCGACTATAACGAGATATCAGTTAGACTTTTATTCATAAATTAATATTTACGTACTTGCCTAGAGATTGGTGTTTCTTGCTTTGTATGTAAAAAATATTATGTTCCTTTATTTTTACGCCAAACAACTTAAGAGTCATCTAAGTTGTTAAATCATTTATTGTAATTTAATTGATGTTATACTGCCATAACTACTTAAGATTGATTATCGTAATACTATTTATTTTATCAGAATCGACATTTAAATCAGGCAAACATAAGGCGATTCCATTAAAAAAAAATGAAAATGAAAGTAAAGTCAAATTTACTATGAACAATTACAATTGTTAATATATTATTACAATTGTATACATATAAATGAAATAGAAAAGCAAGAAACCTAAATTCAAAGGTTATTTTGATGTCACGGTATTTTTTTTTATTTTTCATTGGCCACCGTACTCTACCGTGTTTTAGCTGGTGTTTGTAGCGGACACGCTTATTTTACTGTTAGCGATACGAATGCATGTTCTTATATTACTTGATACGATAAGTGAATAAAATTATTTAAATTTGATGCAGTTTTTTTTTGTTTTTTTCCCTTTTAATTTTATATGATTCTCTGGCTGTAAACGTGATGTGTGTGGGCTCGATTTCCACTCGAAAGAGTGAGTTTATTTTCTTTCTTCGCTCTGATAACATGACAAAGCGTAACGTTCTATCACTCAACTCGTAATGTCTCCAAAATTGAGCGGGAAATTGGCAATAGAATGTTTTCACACAAAATTCTCTCGGTGTCTCCCTGCTATATGTTGGATCAAGTTATTTGTAACGATGCCGAACCTTACGATTATTGTGTGAAATATGACAAACTGACTGACAAATGTGCTATTATGACATAATATATCTGTCATACTATTAAAGATTGTTCGTAAAAAGGATAAAAGGATTTGAACTAGTAGGTTCTTGGTGTCGTCTACACATCTAAGTCAAAATTTATACTTCTCCTAAAAAAAGTTAATATTTTCATACATTCAATATTTTTAAACCAATTAAATCTTCCCAAAGAGCCTTAGCTGTTATAGTGGCAAGTTCCACAAATCAACACTTGAGTGTTGATTTGTGGAACTTACCACAGACATTGATGTCTCGATAAAACGGTTTTGGACGGAAAGTGGGAAACGGAGTGTTTTAACACACGTGGGATAGCATAAAGCTAAAAAAAGTTCACATGATAGATAATTACTAGAAAGATGAAAAATAATGCAATCCAATACAATATATAAAAATAAAAGCTACATTTAAAACTAACAATACGCATCGACTCGTGAAGACGTCTTTCGGTTCACTCCATCTCGCGACGGAAGCACGTTGCGCACCCATCAGCCAGTCATTTCCGAACCGTGCCCTTCACTTTTGCTGTCGATTCGTTATGTATCATGGAAGAGGCTTAGGAGCTTTCTTTTCACCTACACGCAGTATTGTGCGTGTAGCAGGGTAGGCAGAGGAAGGCTAGTGTTAAGACACTCCACTCCCTATTCCCACCGAAACCTGGAAACATTGTGAATTCCATTAACACACTTCCGTTTCTCACCTGCTGCCGAATTTTTAAAGCATTTTGCATGCTGAATGACGGACCTCAACTGCGCGATTTGCCTCATTGCCAGAACAAAGTATACAAAATATTAAACATTTCATTACCCCGAGTGGCATCGAACTCACAACCGTCGCGTTTACAGTCGGACGCTTGTCCCGCTGCGCGACGACGGCCTCGAAATATATTATAATATATTCAAACCACATCTAGCAAATCTACCGACTCTCTGACAATGGCAGT
This sequence comes from Heliconius hewitsoni, assembly GCA_018230445.1. Lineage (NCBI taxonomy): Eukaryota > Metazoa > Arthropoda > Insecta > Lepidoptera > Nymphalidae > Heliconius > Heliconius hewitsoni. The sequence goes on along the minus strand of DWAN01001297.1, from coordinate 11,023 downwards.
TAAAGTGTCTCATTATGAGAATTTCATTCCAGTGGGGAAATTGTATCGCAGAAGCGTTGACCTTATATCGTAAATGAAGCCTTGAAGTCTTAATACAAGGATTAATATAATAAGTAAAAGGCATATTGGTATGTTTATCAGTTTCACGCTGTATCCCGCACATAGGAGGTTAGGTAGAGGGAACCTGGGGACCTAGTGTTATGTCACGCAAGCCCGCGATTTAATACCATTTGTTCACTATCCAAATAGTATAACGAAATGTATCGAAACTATTTTTGGCAGTAGTAGGGGATACCACTTATAGTTCAATCCTTATGAAGTGTTTTGTTTTCATTAAACATGTTAATACTTACAAAACAAAGTTACAAAAGTAGATTTTTGGTTTTGTGACATTAATTTTTTCTTTCTTAACGTGACTACAAGGCGGGAGGAACGTAGTGGCGAGTCACTTTACTTTATTGGTAGCTTACTTTCTTTAAATACAGACATTTTTATATAATTATTGTCCTTGGACATTGTATAAATAAACGAAAAAATCTGCAATATCAAAAAACATTAACAAAAACAACTGTTGTGTGGGATTTGAACCCACAATGGCTATAAACATAAAGAAAGCTGCCGAAAAGCTTGTGTAATTAAAAAAATAATAGTCAAAAATTCAACTAAAGAAAGCCATCTTGAGTAATTAAGAGACTTAAATATTTGGCCTCTGTGTCCTCGAATCTGTATAATAAGATGTCTTTTCGGTGATTTTAGAAGAAAGGATTCATTCACGCTTTGATTTAATATTAACATAATATACAGGACACTGAATATAGCATCTGGCTGTAAGCATGACAGGTTGCCCACAACCTGTCATGCTTCCCTTTCGATTCGATTCCCACTTCAGGAAATTAAATATTTAATATTTTCATTTCGTCGGTCTGGTATGGAGCAAATCGTGGAGTTGAGTTCCGCCACTCAATACGCAATGCCTGCAGCATTCGATTCGAAAGTAGGGAACGAAAGTGTCTTGATCAGGTTCCCTTTGCCTACCCTAATATACAAAAAAAGGTGCAAAAATTCTTTTCAAGTCGACGCTTTGCACAAAATCACTTAAAAAGTATAAATTGTATAGAAATCTGTTGCTTAACATAATATTTATAGGTCGAAATCTAATTACGAGGCGAGCGGGACGCTGCAGTACACTGTGGAATATAAGCTTCGGTTTCGAAATAAAACTCTTGTTTCATGGTGTGCCATTATTTCTTATGCGTTGTCGTTGTGGATGGCTTTCAATAAAGTATCCCTATTATATTAATTTAAACATGTTATAAGTAGAAAAAGTGAATTTTACTCTTATCATCCATTTAGACTTCCTTAAACTATGTGCCAAATCAAAGCGCGGTGTTGAGTTCCGTCGCTCAACACGCAACGCCTTCCGTATTCAATGGAAAGTGGGTAACGGAAGAATCTTACGGGATCGAACGGGGCACAGCGTGAAGCGTGAGGCTAAAAGAATGTGCTCTTTTTAAAATAGAAATAGAATGTTTTTATGAAGCACGATTAGTTACAGGTAAGAGCGGGAGCTATAACAGCGAATCTCCGATATAGTTTGTTAAAATAAATAGAGCTCCTGTTATATCCTATATGATAGTTATTTTTATAATAAACTTTAAAGGAGGTACTAGTCGAATCATTTCGAATGTATTAACACCAATGAGTTGCAAGACTAAGCATTGCTCTGAGTTCTACACTACGTACATGTGGGGGGCACCCACGCAAAATCTTCTCTTAGATAATTGAGCTATGACGATTGTGTCAAGGTAATTTCTTTCACAATTCACCATTACAATTGTCAAAATCAATCCATAAAACATAAGAATAACAAAAATATGGAAAATAAACATCGTTACATCTCTATAAAAGATATAAAAGAGCAAAAAAGCTTATTCAATTTTTATCACATTGCCCGCAAAAATCCCAATAACAAATCTACATAACATTTTCTTAGAAATATTGTCAAGAGGCACTTTCTAGCTCTATCTTCGTACAAACACATCAATTTGTGTTCAGTCTTGTGCTATATTATGCTTTGACGTGAGACTGACTTCAAATTCAAATTATGCATGCCTTTAACAGGTGAGATTGCAAAATGCATTTACCGTAGAATAGAAACTGCACTTGCCGATATATTGAAGTTAGTAGAAGCTAAAGTCAAATTTTATATGCACTTCTATTGAATTGAAGAGATGAACCAAAAAAAATAGTATTGTAAGCAATAGTTATATTTACAACATTCTTGTAATTCTTATCCGTATCAATTTTCGAGTTGAGTTACGGAACTCAACGCAGCGAGAAAACGAAAATAATTTTTTCCTTCGCGTGGAAATCGAATATACAATCGTGACAGAAACACAGAGACGCTGAACCGCTGCGCCACAACGATCTCCCATTTTTTATTATATTAAAATGAAATGTTATGCAAATTAAAACGGTTCTTTATAGCTTAAAGCCGTCCTGTAAAATGTTATCTCATTTCTCGGCCTAACATCGGATACTCTTATATTCTAGTAATACTATCTAGTCTGGGTAAATTTTCTACTAAACCTTACAATATTTTCCATTTTTTAAACATTTAGTGAGGAATTTGAAAATTTCCTTATTTCTATATTATTTTAAATTGAAAGATTCCTTAAACCTATTGTATTAAAAAAATATGGTTGGCGAAGTAATAGCAATCATAAAGGGTTTGTTGGAGTTCACGCGGTGTCTCAAATTCGGACAAAAAGCGGAGGAAGGAGTGTCTTGTCGATAAATTTCTCTGCCTACTTCTGCTATTTGCGAGATTAAACGGTCTCTCTGCTTTAAAGTGCGACATTGCGACGACGTAGTGGAATTCAAATTCCACTACACAAAGTAAAGTAAAATAAGTAGTATCTTGGTTTTTCGAAAATCGAAGAGTGCACAGTGTTTTGACACCAGGTGCTCTTTACTTATCTGGTATATGCAGAACAAAATGTGAAGCTGTAACAAATTATAATAAAAATAAACTTCTTTAAAATAAAACAAAATATATTACCATATATGAATTTATTTCATTTATTCCCATATAACTTATATACAAATTGAGCACTATGATTCTTAATTAGTTATATAATATTTACAATAATATGACAAATGGTTATAAAAAAAGCTCAAATATAATACTTATCATTTCATTTTTTTTTATAAATATAACTTTCATAATATCGAGTTTCTTACGTATATTGATTACGTTGTTATGATGAATTTTATCTAATAATAAATTTCAAGACAAAACGATGATATACATACCTATATATTTTTTTGTATTTTTTTTATTAATTTATTTTATTCTTAAGAGCAAAATATTTTTATAGGTTACAATGTAAATTCACACAACAAAAAATACAAATAAAATTAAATTTAAATATTCGAACCCGTACTCCAAACTAGACAAAGGTTGACCTATAATGGTGGTTAATTAACTAATAAATAAAGATATGAAAATGTTAAATACATTATATATATTTCTTATATTAATAAATTTTACCTAACAATAGAACATTAATTTCCTTTTAATGGTAATCGAATCCGCGGTCTTGGTTATCTATATATGTATAAAACTCAGACGAAATTACTGAACTTAGAAAGTTGATAGGTACTTGGCATGTCGATAGGTTAGGGGGTGTAGGACACTAAAGTAGTACTTCTATAAAATTCGTACGGGAACGGGAAATAACGAGATTTTCCATTTTAAGTCGTTCTATTTTTAAAATTGCTGGCGACGACTATTTAAATATTATGCCGATAAAACAATAACATATAAACTATAAAAAAAATTAAGGAAAAAAAAAACTGATAACATTTTCCTCAACTGATATCAGATATCTTGTCGGTGTGTCGTGTCGTCCCTTTTTCTAAGAAACATGGCTTCTGTTATGGTTTGATCAATGATCCCTTTGTTTTGCGGTCTTTTTTCCACCATCCTAATTCTAAAGTTTATTGTGGATTCAAATTAAATTTTGGGATATTTGTATGTGAAAAATTCATAAAGTTTTTACTCGATTACGGAGAAGCCCAAATGAAGGGGTTAAGTTTTATAGCGTATATTAAGAATTTTATCACGTATATAGGTATGCTTATATGTACAAGTATGTCTCATATGTATCGGGTTTGTGCTAACTAGTTTAATTTTTTTTATCATCACTCTTTCTTTTTAATCAATTCACTATTCATTGTTGCAATTAGATTGAATTCAAATTAAACATTTATCCTATAAGAAAATGGTTTGACATAAATGTATATGATAACAAATATTAATTTCTTTTCTACTTCCGTTTATATGCTATGTTTGGAGACAGCGTGAATCTAGTGAGAAAGATTACTCCGCAAAATCTCTCAAATAGATACATCATGAAGACTTAGACATCTTACGAAGTCATCAGGAAGAATGTAGACCTTAGTCCGTTGTTCGTTTTATAATATCTTAAACAGACCAGGAAAACATTAATATTTTAAATATAAATACTTCACTGAGTTGCATTTGAATTTATAACTATTACAATCTGTTACGATACAACGCTTCTTTTTAAATTATTATTTAGTCTCCTTTCTTTCTCTTTTCTTTTATTCAGTCTTCGGTCTGTAATGTTTAGACCTATATATAAAAAGAGTGACCGATCTTTATTACAAAAACAATTATTAATAACAAACTAATAAATAATTAAACGTAGCAATGCCGCTAATTTAATGTTAAAGACATCTACTTAGTAACACATCAAGAAAATATTTTCATTCAAAAATCTAAGAAAAATATAAATAAGCTTTATATATTCTTAAACTAAAAAATAAAATATATTAACTACATATATGGTGACACTATGTAGTGAAATCGCCAAAAAACAAATTATCCATAATAAAAGGGTCCGTGCTGATAAGCATCAGCTCGTCTGTCAATAATGATGAGGTTTGCGTTCTTAGCTGGTTTTCCATGGTGGTACACCCACTTCTTCCCCCTATCATGACCCTCGGATTTGTGGTGCCCGCCTCCGTGCTTGCCGTGAGAGTCTGAGCCTTCGGAGGCCTGGTGACCCTGGAAATTGTTTATACGGTTAGCTTATTTGTTATTTGACATATTAGAATAGTTTTATTTATGACTTTACCTAAGTCGTCAAAGAGAAGGTAATAAGTGGTATGTATGATATATGATACATTCAAAGTTCCCGAGGAAACTGTACAAATTTGTGCAGAGAAACCGCGCCTCTCGGAAACCGCCCAAGATGTATTTTCCCTTTCCAAGAGGTGAGGGTTCAAATCTCGTTACGCTTAAATTTTTATACGTTTCCAAAAAGCGTCATCTTTCCCAATTGTAGAATAGCACTTTTAAAATGTAAGAAATAGTATAACATGCTTAAGTTTACCTTATGATGATGGCCGTGCCCACCCTTGGAGAAGTGTCCCTTCTCACCCTTAGAGTGCCCCGCGTGACCGGAATGGGAATCACCCTTCTTAAAGTGCCCGCCCTGGAACAGTTCAAGTTTATTATATTATTATATAAAATTTGAAATAATAAATAATATATGATGTTTTATGTAATTTAAGGCCTCACTGCGCAATTGCACATAAGTGTTTGACTGTAAATACGATAGTTTTGGGTTCGAATCTTATTTGAAGGATTGGATTATTTAACACACAACTGGTAACAAGACAAAGTGTCTTAACAATAGGTTCCCTTTGCCTACTCTCTTATATATGGTATACAACGTAAATAATATACCCTTAAACTCGGAGGATCGAACCCACAACCATCGCTTATAGTCTATATATCTACTTAAACAGAGCTGTATCAGAATTGACTTATTTTAGATTTTCAATTTTGGTATGGGACCTATAGTCTTCTCTAAAAAGTACAATAAAATTGTATGAATTATTTTTTTATGTGATTTCACGCTGTTTCACGTATATAGCACGATTCTGTTGTCTACGCAGTGCCCAATTTTCGAGATCGCGTGACGAGTGGCAAAACTCAGGGCTGTTACCGTAGAGATGAAAAAAAAATCATTTCCCTCAGTGGGAATCGAACTGACGACCGTTACTTTGTCAAAAAAGCGCGTCTAGGTAGGCCGTTGACCTCCGACGACGACTCGTGCAATGTCAGATTCGGGTGGCAAGAGCAGAAGGACTCCGTTTTGCGGTCTCACCAATAGATTCTCTCTATTTATATATCCTGCTATATGCGGGATAAAGCGTGAAAGTGCAATCACTGTATCTACCTGTACTACACATGTACTTTCAAATCAACTATGTCACTCTATAATAGCATAAATGAATATTCATCACAACATTCAATATTCTGCATAATATAAATTATTCAATGGACGTTAATAAAGGCAAGAAATACGGATTTAATTAAAGTTTTACAAACAAACTTGTATTTAGCAAAGCACTGCACTATACACAAATATAAAGCTTATTGGAAATTTATAAATGCACAATGATTTAATACAGAATTACCAGACAGACAGAAATATAACAATACGTTTTTTTTTATTATATGAAGCAATAAATGGAAATTATAAAAAAAACATACTTTGTGTTAAGATTATGAGGTAAATAAAAAAAAATTAGCTTCACGCTGTATCCCGCACATAGCAGAGTTGGCAGAGACAACCTAGTGTTAAGATACTCCGTTCCTCATTTTTCGCCGAGTTCTGGAGGTAATGCGTGTTGAGTGGCAGAACTCAACGCCGCGCTTAGATTATGAAACGAGGCAAAGCGCGGCATTGAGTACCGACAACCACACGCAATACCCCGAGAATTCGGAATGAAAGTGACTTAATGGGAATGGAATGTCTTAACACTAGGTACCCAGCTTCCCTCCGCGTATGTACCTGATATGTATACAACGTGAAGCGGAAAACAAAGAAATGAAGTAACGTTTTGCAGATAACTCGCTAGAGACTGTGGTCTCTATTGGGTAGAACGTGACTGACATTTTATTTTTTTTGTCAGTACACTGACATAATACGTGCCCTATTGTAGTCTGTTCGAGCATCACTATTACAAAATATCTATGATTTGGTAATTGTAATCTAAAAAATCATTTTTGAGGAAGTCAGTGCTTAGTGCTTATTACAGAGACTGGTTTCGTTGAGCAATGCCACATAACCGTTATATAACTGTCTGAAATAGATGGATTGTGGACATATTCTTTTTAAAGTGACCATTATTAAATAAACGACCGTAGCGTTCGGCGCTCCGTTCTCTCCGACTATCCCGCTAGGGATACGCAATGCCTCAGGTTCTCAGCAGCAAGTAGAAAATGGGAAGTGTTATAACGCTAGGTTACCTGATGTGCAGGATACAACGTGAAGTGAAGAAATTTTGTATATCGAATGTTTTTTGCTTCAATTAGCTGGGAATCCAAAAGCTACCTACTGCTTAAAGATTTCAGTTCCCATTATGCAAAACGAATAGTTGCCTTTTTTTATTTTTTTATTTCTTTTGCAAAGTAACGAGAGAACATTTAAAAGTCACACGTACATTTTAACTATTTAAAAAAAATGCAACAATTTTTTTTCATATTTCACAATAAAACTACGTCCAAAGAACCTTAATAACTAATAATCGCGTACAAACATACTTCTTCTAAGAAAATCGGTTCAGCGCGGCTTAATCGCGGACAAACATACATACGTACATACATACAAGTCAAACTGAGAACCTGCTTGTTTTGAAGAGAAATATTTTGACCTACCGAAGAGTGATCCTTCTCACTATGATAGCCTCCGTCGTTTTCTTCCTCGTCTGAATCTCCTTCTTCCTCGAAAAACTCTACCTTTTTTTCGTACTCCTCTTTCTTGTGTATATCGTGGCTGCCTTTAGTGCTATGTCCTTTCGAATGTTTGCCTGATTCTTCGTACTTTTTAAAAAATAGATAAATTTTGTTAGTATGTTACGTAGTTATGTTTTCAAAAAAAAAATCGCTTAACATTTTCTTAACATTTCAAGTTACATATAAAATATACTAAATATACTTAAATATATAGTAAATAATTTAAAACATATTACTGTAAATGTATCATGTTGTTTTAACCTATTCTATGGAAAATCCAATATTCATAAAAACAATAACACTTGTCTATTTGTTCATAATTTCAAAGCTCCTAAATGAATAGTAGAATATTATTTTTTCAAGAAATAATTTCTTTAAAAAAAAATTTATTATCATTAAAAAAATTAAGTCAATAACGCTCAATATACTAGTAAAATTCAAAGGGAACCTTGGCGTGTTTTTTCCCGTGCTCCTCATGGTGATGGGAGCCGTAGTGGTTATCTTGTTCGTGGTGGTGCTTGTCGATGCCGCCGTGGTCGTCGTACTTGTCCAAATGGTCCTCTTTATCATGGTGACCTTTGTTCGTCTTTATGTCTTTGTGAACACCCTGTGGTATTGATAATTAAAAAATAATGTTAGTGTGATCAATAAAAATAAGATTAAATTATTGTCATTTCGTCGCTCTGGTAAGAAGATTAAGCGCGGCGTTAAGGAATGCAATCTTCTTTTTTAATTATCACGCGTTATCCCGCTAAACCACCTGTTCTCTGATAAACAAAGGCTTGTGTTTGTAGTGAGTGTTTTGTCAATCTCTTTCCCATTTTTCGCCCATGTTTTAAGACATTGGGTGTTGAGTGGCGCCAAACAACCAGTTTCTCGAAAATACTACATGCGGAATGCAGCGTGAAGCTAAAAAAATCTCATGGAACCCCAAAATGCATATTTTAACCACCAAGTTATAAAGGCATAGAACAAGAAGGTGGGGACAGCCGTCTCTTGTTCGAGTTCAGTGCGCGTTGTACCGCGCTAATTAAGTCCACGGTGAATATAATTGACTTGTTAACTCACTCTGCAGAGACACTACTATGAGTTACTTTATTATAATTTAATTTCACGCTCCGACGTGTAGAGTGGAAGTAATTAATTCAAAGACACTCCGTTCTTTTACTTTATGTCCGAGTTCTACTACCTAGTTCATCAAGGCGGGGGAAATATAAATATATATATTTTTTAATTTTTATTTTAAGCTTTACGCTGTATCTCTCTCTCTCTATCACCTACAGCAAGGCAGAGAGAATCTAGTGTTAAGACTGTTCGTTCACCCTTTTTACAAGGAATTTTAAAGGCTTATTAATAATTAAAATAAAATAAAGATTCATAATTAATTTCTTCGCTCTTGTATTAAGGCAAAGACGGCGTTGAGTTTCTACCCTGCAATCCGCGGGATATGTCTAAAAAAATTACCAAAATTAAAAATTAGTTTGAATATACATTTCAAATTAGATTTTACGTTTTATTTACAAGTAATAATGAAATGTATTAAAAAATCTTCAAATTCCTCCTGAATAAATAATTAAATTAGTGTATTTAATTCAATACTAGCTGTTTGTTTTCGCTTCACTCGAATGTATATCTTGCCATATCTACAAATTGTACAAGTACATTGTATTTTTAACATTTTTAAACTATTATTCCTCATTTAGGAAAGAAAAATGGTTTTTAGGAAACTTATAAATAATTTCAAAGTAGCGCGATTTGAATTCACATTAACAAAATAAATAAGTATTGTGCGAGCGTAGAAGAATTTTAACTAACTCGATGAGAACGTATGGCTTAGGGGTCAGAGCACTTGGCCCGACTGCGTCCCAGCGCATTTTGTAAAAAAGTATAGTTTCACTGTGTGATATAAATGCACTAATAAATTGTTTAATAAAAGAAATATTTGGTTCTACTCTTTTTAACCAAAAAAAAAAATAATAATAATTTGCCTTTAAAAGTGAATTTCCAGTGAGTGTCAGTAGTACGCAAAGAATCTTCACAGCTAACTTATAAAACTAATTTAAACAAATTAAAGCGAGTCTGGTCTCAAAGTGAGGGATCGATGATACAGTTACGATAACAGGATTATCTATTAAGAGACTTAATTTCAAACACCTTACTATCTTATCGTCTTACTATCAATACTAATCCTTATATAATAAATACGATAGTCCGACAGATTGTAAAAAAAACTTATACATATAAGTAGATGCTTGAGGGTTTTGGGATGAACGTAGGCTTTTTTTCCATTTTTCTTAGGACTTTCCATGAGTTTCATTGTTGTACGACAAGATAAAAAATTTCGCGATTATGCCACAGCAACTATTTTAATATATTTAATAAAAATGCAACATCTTATTGTTATCCATCTTTATCTAAACAAATGTAATAAATACTTTTGGCATTTTATTTAAATTGAAATTGCACTTGAGGTCGTCTCTCCTCACAATTTTGTTTGTTACTCATTCATGCAAGACTTACTGAACACATTTAAATGAAACTTTACAACATAAGAATAATATAGCTTTTATATCAGAATAACACATATATATTTATGTAAAGATTTTGTACAATTTCATTATTACATAACAATGGGTTTAAGCGAGAAATCGCTAGTTATAATAATATAATAAAAAATAGCACCAGGTTCCCCGTGCCCACACGTGCGTGCTGCTGGGTACGAAATACAGTCTGAAGGAGAAATTGTCAGTACCTACCTACAGTATTGTTATTAACACTTTGATAAGAATATTTGTAAACAACATAGTATTTAATGAAATGGTTTATATAAATATTATTATTTTTGAAACTAAAGAATGAACATTGAACAATATGTATGTTATTAAATATTTCAATTAAGTTTCATATAATAGAGGCCCTCGTGGCGCGGAGATTGCTCCTCTTCTGACTTTTGCCTATAATCGTTCTAATTATGAGTTCGATTTCCAATCAGAGGAATCCTTTTTTCATTCAGCGTTAAGTTTCGCCACAAAACAAAAATACTGTTTCGAAAATTGAACAGAAAGTGGACAACGGAGTGTCCTACTCTTTTATGATACACCGTGAAGCTGCTTTTCTTTTAAATTATTAAATCTTTTTCCCGACTGCTAAGGAAGGGTTATGTTTTTCGCGCGTATCTTGTATGTA
>DWAN01001296.1:0-18415 GCA_018230445.1 Heliconius hewitsoni | reverse complement strand
TGATTCTAATGAGACGCTTAGAATGTATGAGTAGTAATGAGTGTTACAAGATCTAACACTAGCAACAACACGTCATGACTTAAGTTACCACTTCCAACAGCTTTAGAGGAAATCGATGCGATGTTTTTCATAAATTGTCCTCACTGTCACTTCATGGGTAGAAAAAGTAAAACGTTTTGGCTGGGTGGCTTGAACCACTATTCGAAGACATAAATTTTCATTAGATTTGGCTACGCCCGCAGGAAAGTAGAAAATTAACTGTTTAGATAATTCAAATCAATAGACTGATAACAAGTGTTACGAGATTTGCCCCCGCCTAGTGACTCGATAAACCTCCATGTTTGAAAAGTAGGGAAATTGTCAATGCTGGAAGTTATACACCGGCGTTTTGCATCTCACACAACCACAACCTATTACATCGATTTCACAGCTTTTTATAGACTGCAACATTCTCGGGATTCGGGTGTCACTTGCACTTTCCCTTGGCTATGTCACGTTTCTTCATCATTATCGTTATGGACAAAGGTAGCCAAAGGAACTGGCGTGCGTCCAATGTGGATTGGTTTAAATGGTGTATGACCTTGATGAATAAAGATAGTATATTATTATTTAATGAATAACATACACACACAAATACACTTAAATAAAGCGTGACCGTAGTCCAAATTTAGCGTTAAGCCCTTCTTTTGCACATATATATTTTTTAATTCTGTACGAAAATAATAAATTTAAATAAGTATCGAATTCCTACCAAAAAACCCTATCTTGAGCTCTCCTTACTTATACTCAAATAAAATGAAATATATATTATAAAGTTTAACTTTTATTTATTTTTTCATTATAACATTTGAAATTATTTTGTCACCTATATCAGTGACAACATAATATAACGTGGCACAAAAATGTAAATACGTAATATAAGGAAAGCTTTATGACACACTGCCATTTACATTATGAAGCTATTAACGTGAAAAACCTCATAATGGTGTATCTTGATAATATATTCGTAGCAAAAATATATGCAAGTTCAATTTTACATCACATTGTAAGTTTAGTAAAGCTTAATAATATTGTTAAAAGAGTTATGGATAAAAAGGATTGGTCCGAAAGAGGCTGGTCGTGGCGCAGGGGTACAAGTGAATGATTGTAAACGCCAGAATTTGGCGGAGTGTGGGAAAGAGAGTCTACGGTGTGCGGGATACAGCATGAAGCTAATTAGAAATAGTTCATAACTCTGTCGCCGAGGTTAGCTAGTGTTGATTAATGTCAATTATACGAAAGTTCTAAATTATTCACATTACACTTTCACAGTTTTGCTCACTTGCCAAATGTTCCGCTTATCGACAAGGCTGTGGCAGTCAAGTTGGTCGTATTCAAAGTTAACTAGTACAAGCTACGAGCTCGGTGTGGTTTTTGCTCGCCTCGCAAATAGCTACCATAAAAACGTTATTCAAAGGAAAATATGAATAAGTTATTTTACTGAGATAGTTTGCTTGTCTGCATAGCATGTAATATTTAATATTTTGCTTCAATTTGAAGTAAATAAACATCAGTTTGCGTTAATGGCTCGCTGATTTATTATTATGTAGCGCGCTATAAAATATTGGAAAAGTCAGCTCTTTGTTGCATTGACGGGGTAAAGTAACTGAGCGTAGGCTTATAAAAGTACTTATTACTTATGCAATATTTTTATTGTACAATAAATTGAATGTAATGCGTATTATTGATACAATTATACTTAAGTTTATGTATGTCCATCTTCCAACAGCAGCACAGTATTCAGTTACGAATATATTCTATACAAATAAGCTTCACGCTGTATCCTGCACATAGCAGGATAAGCATAGGAAACTTAGAACTAAAACTCAAGTTTCTCACTTTCCGCCGCATTCTGGAGTCATCCTGTGTTGAGTGGCGGAACTCAACGCCGCGCTTTGTCTCGACACTACGGCGGAAAAATGAAAATATAAATTTAAATAAGCATTTCATTTTCTCAAGTGAGAATCGAACCCACAGCCATCAGATTTTAGAATCACAATTTGTGCCCCTGGCCACGACTGGCCTCTACACTATTCAACTAGGTATTATAATGTTATAAAGCTCATTTAAGAGGCTTTTAAATGTCATTCTATTTAGTATCATAGTCACCGCTTTTTACCTAATAAATTCAATGATAGAACTGTAGTCTTATTAATACTTAATCTGGATTATCCCTAAAGCAATCATACATGAGACAACAACGTTAGTAGAGGAGTCTTACACGCTGTTCGATTTCTAAGAAGGTACTTACGCGTCTTTGATATATACATAGACACTACAGTATGTTAAATTTTTTCATGAGAATATATGTAATTGATATACCTTCATACATATTTTGCTTATCACATCATTTGATAAGCAGATAAGATAAGATGCTTCAATCGCAATGAAGGATGTCGACAGTTTAATGAAATTATAAAGTAAATGGGGAAAATTCTCTAGCGAAATATATTTAGCTTTTAATAATATCTTAACGTGATACCATCGTGGCATAGTAAAAAGTAGAAATTGTTTCCGCCATTGAACTTTGTCGTTTTTTTAATGTCTTTCTTGTTTTTATGTCTTTTTGTGAATTTGTGTGCTAAATATAGATCACCTTCGATCCATATTTCGCACATAAATACACAATATATATTCTACAATATAAATGACATATAAATAATACATATCCTTACATCCTGTAGTCATATCAAAATAAAAGGAAAATTATTAGACTACATAAGATGAGGTTACATGAAAAATATTAAGTCGGTGCTACTGAGAATTTACTTTCTGAGGACGGAGTACCATATAAATTATAATATTTGTGTCTCAGCACGTATTCATGTCGCGTAGGAAGTTTCTTGCGAACAGTTGCAAAAGTATCCCACAAAAGCGGAACGGTGTCGAGTCGCACATAAGATGTTCTCTTAACAGTGTGGCTTGAGGCTTCGGGTCTTTATAATTAGTCCAACCAATACTATGCATACTTTAACCCCAAAGTTGACAGACAGCCTCCGCGAATATTCAGAGATAGTTTAAATTATAATTTAAAATGATAACAACTTGCTGTCCGTTCACACACACTACATACTTTTAACCCGGGATGAATAACGGTCAGTTGAATTAGTAAGTCGCTTATTACTATCCCGGATTACATATCCCTTAATATGGATTTCAATTCGTATTTTAATTGTTACAGCAGTAAATCCGGCCATCCCGGCCATGCCCGCTGCAAATTCGGAGTTTAATAGCCATGGGACAGCTTTACATTTTAATGATTAATGCGACTCCTATATTTATTATTCAAAAGGACATAGTTTCTCGCTTCTCATTTTAGTGAGCGGAATTTAAATGATATTTATTCAGTAAGCTAAAATATTTCGGATAAAATTTTATTGCAGTTAGCTTAAAATATATTCAGTATATTTAAGTTAAATTTCAAATATATTTCACAAACTATTAAATTATTATTGCAAGTTAAATAACTATGCATATAAAGTTTTTCAAAAGATTTGTTTTTCGATACAAGCGATATAAATTTTGTCAGCGCCGCTAATGAAAAAATATAGATAGCTACTCCCGTTCGAAAAATAGTGCAAATATATTGTAAATCTGTCAAATAAAATGAGTTGAACATTTTATATACCAAGTTTACTTTTATATTGTGAGTTTTTAATTAAATCTTCGAAAATAATTCAATTTAAATTGCAAAACTTTCATGAAATATAACTTGAAAATATTGTACTGAACAATTAATCAAAATAAAACGTATAAAAAAAATTCAAAGAAAGCAACATTGTCATACAATTACCGTCACTTCCAGAACGTCTTTTCTTCAAGATTTATGTCGTTGCAATAAAATTTCCCCGTTTGAATAAACATCTCTGCCAGCTGTGACAAATTACTGAGGCTTGCCGCCAAAAGCCAACGAACATTAGCCGATATAATTCTTTTCAACAGTGTCGGATGGGTTTAACTTGCTAATTATTCATATCTCGGAAATAAATTCTCTATCTTCTTTTATTTAAACATACAAAAATATCAATTTGATCCCCTCCATAATTTGACTAGTTTTAATTATTTGCAAGCATGCAAACGTTTCCAAAACTTCTCAAGATGTAACAAGAGGAATATTTGTTTTTTTCAATATTTAAGCAATAATATTTGAGATGAAGTAGTATTATGTTGTAATTAATTAAAAAAACATGTAATATATTACATCTTTCAACACACTCTTATAAAATACTTGTATAATGAACAGTATACAAGTGTTCATCTTAAACGAATAAATCGAAGTACGTCTAACAAAAACAAATTAAACCGAACATTGGCATGTGTAGCCTCGAGGAGTAATACCGGGAGAGGGCGAGGACGGCCGCCGGCAACAGACCGACTGTTTAAAAACAGCTTTAATTAAAGCAATGAGATCCTTCAACCTGATTTTAATTGAAAGCTCATTGCCTTAAGTTGTGCTCTCTTTATGCGCACTAAAAACGATGATACCTCTCAAGGGGAAGCTTCTTTTGATAAAAATATTTATTTATTTACTGTTTTTTATTGTTGTATGAATATTTTCGATTTTTGCATTGTTCTTCAGTCATTGTTCACTCACTATTTATGCAAAATCCTTTATATATTTTCATTTTTCATATCTCGCTATCCGACCTATTTTTTACTTTAACATTTGTACATATTATGAAGCTGATGTTAGATATACTGATATTAAAGTAAATTTTAAGGTGATGAATAAAATTGCTTGGTTTTATTTATTTTTTATTTCTTTTAGTTAAAACTATAAGAAATCCATTACGAGATTCTTAAAAGAAATCGTGAACTAGAACAGAAAAATAAGGAAGTCAGCGCTCAAAATATTGTAAGCAAGGGATTGTGGTCGTCCTATATTAAATATATTGGCTTGGTATTTCAAATAGAGAATACTCCCTATATATTTGGAAGTAATTGTACCGTATTAACGTAGTGAAAATAAATCATTTTGAAATATAACATTGTCAAATGGTTACACTTTCTTCAACACGGAATGCCTCAAATATGCGGCGGAAAGTGGAGAACGAAAGTGTCCTAGCACTCTGTTCACAGATTTCCTGAGCATTCCCTGCTACTATGTACGGGATACAGTGTGAAGCTAAAATAAAATATGTATACATATATACTTGTAAAGTACAGCACAACTTTCGAACGTAATGATATAACAATTTAGAAACTGTAACAAGTTTCCAAGTTGATAAGAAAGGGATTATCTTCTATATCCGTACTTCGCTGTAGCCAGGACATATGAAGTCACTCGTGTACGCACAAAAGTTGATGTTCTTATATCCTTTTTATGAACAAACAATATCCTTAATATATAACTTTAAAATACAAAATTTATTGTTGACTTTTTTCTTATAAAATTTAATTAATTAAGAAGTTATATCCTTGGCTTGGCTTGGCTTTGGCTATATTTATAAGTAATCTAAAACTTTAGCATATCATTTTTTTAGGTTTCGTACCTTGAAAGGAGAAAAAGGGAACCCTTATCACTTTGTTGTTCTTCTATCAAGATCGCGTAGCGATGTCAAGCTGAAACTAAAATCAGTATTTCCCGTAGACCTATAATTAAAAAAAAATGGCAAGAAGCGAGATTTAAAAGATCCGAAACATGCTAATTTATGCTTCTATTACAGATAAAACTATTACAAAGTAATAATTGTAGCTGATTTCATATAAAATAAGTGCATAATTATGTCCGCAAACATAAGTTGTACTTCTCGTTGACCGTTGAAATTGGTACAGAACTCAAGGGGTGTGTTCGACTCGCACTTTACCTGTTTTAATAGGAGCTTATATACTCGTATATATACTTTGATGAAACGTAAGGAAACCTCGGTCATTATGTTATTCTTGACGTAGCTTTCCACAAAAATCCCCTAGGGCGGAGATGATATTATTTCTTTGCTCAATTTAATTACTTTCCACTATGTTATTAGATGTTTGAATGAACAGAAATATGATTTTAAATTACACAGACTAATTAACAGTCAGTTAGAGGCCAGTAGTGACGCAGTGGCGCAAGGGTGTGACTGTTAATGTAATAGATTGTGGGTTCGTTCGAGTTTTACTCGGCAAAATGTAATATTTAATAAATTAATTTCTTCGCTCTGGTGTCGAGGCAAAGCGCGGTGTTGATTTTCGTTACTTATCACACAATGTCTCCAGAAGTGGGCAGAAAGAGGTAAGCGGAGTGTCTTAAGATTAGGCTCTTTCTGACTACCAAGCGAGATACCGTGTGAAGCTGTTTTTTTTTATATTTATCTACAAATTCATTATTTTGAAGAGATTTAAAACATTCAAATACAATTGACGATAATTAATATTGCTTGTTCGAAATATTATTTACGTAACTAAGATTCTTTTGTATATTTGTATAATAATTACTTGAATTCCGCCATTAACACGCAATGTCTCCAGAATTCAGCGGAATATGCGGAACTGAAATATCTTAATATTTAACTAAAATATATTAATATTTAGATACATTTTAGTTAAATATTAAGATATTTCAGTTAATTACCTATACCTAGGTGCCCAGGTTCTAAATATTAAGAAAAAAAGTTAACTAAAAGACATCGTTGTTACCATAATAAAATTTATACATTATTGTTTTGCTTTGTAATTAGTAAAGTAAAACACCTTTTTAAAAAAACTTAATTCTTAATTAAAATAACTTTAGTTTCAAACGTTTCTTTAGACAAAGTATTTTAATATAAATAGGATAGGAAACAAGAGCTTTTAATATAATTTTCCTATTGTCTTTTGCCTTAAGAAATCCTTTCTCTTATATATATTTGTTGTGTATCAGTGTTGTATTTTGTGATAATAAGTTTAGGCTGATTGTATACGACGTTATGAGAACTCGGAAAAAGGTTACGGCTATAATATACTATCATATAGGTATTGTAAATGGCTATCAGTTAAAAAAGTTTTATAATTACTACATAGTTTCATTAATGAAAAATATGAAATATAATTGTTTATTAATTTTTTTAGCATCACGCTGTAAGAATACAGCGTGCTGCTAAAAAAGGCTAGCATAATAGCTAATGCTGTTCATAGCAGGATGGCCAGAGGGTACCGGTACTAGGAGGATACTAGTGGGGCTTGCACTCAATTTACATTGAAACACTTCCATTCCCCACTTTCTGCCGAATTCTGGAGATGTTACCAGGGCGATGAAATGGAAATATTAAATACTTCATTTCCTCTCATTGGGAACCGAACCCACAACCTGTCCCGTTTACAGTCGCACGCTTGTGCTCCCGCGCTCGAATGGCCACAACTCAAGCGATGCAAGTTTCATTAATATACAGAATGATTCCAAAGGAAGGTTTTTATAGTACATGGACATTATTAAAGCATAGTCCAATAAACAGGGCGAATACGGGAACGTAATCCTAGCCTGAAATATATATATATACATTGTTTAATTTTCTTAACTTATTAAATAATAAATGCTCAATATATTATAAGAATGATGAAAAAGTTATTGGTTTTTAGTGAAACAAGTCGATACGGTCTGTATAGCACCGGTGACGGGCGGGCGGCACTGATATTATTCCGGCCCGGGGACCGTCTATGCATATTCATGCGTTCGATCCACAGGCGCGTATTCATTTGCATCCTGATCCGACAAGGGCTTTGCTATCGTTGGCCATTTTTATTTCTCTTACTCTTACCAGAATATTATGAGGAGATTTGAAATCGATAATTTTACTAATGTAGTCTTCTACCCTATATATAAAAAAGGAATTAATGTAAAACGTTTAGATGCAGATGAAAAAAAATGTTATATACCTATATATAAAACCAAATCAGTTTATATTATTAGAGAGGATGTCATTGTCAACTTTCTTTAGAGTACATATTACGTTAATTTTGTATCTTTTTAAATTGAATAACAATAATTATATTTTATGTCAGCAATACGAAATCTAGCGTTCAAGCGATTTTCGACTGCGCAAAGAAGGAGCGTACAAGGATTGATTAATGAAATAAACTGCGCTAAAACTGCATTTATAAAGAGTTATGCTATTAAAAATTTTACTACTAATCAAAAATCTTGTGGCACTTCATTTATTAATTCATATTAAAAATAATCATGAAAATTATCGTAATACATCCGGAGGCGAGACATAATACAAAAGTAATTTTAAAACTACATACACATACAGATAATTTCAGTTCAGAAACTATCTCTGCGTGCATACAATATTACAAATAGTACTAGCCTTAAAAAAAATTAATGGATCAATTTATTATAAGAAAAATATATTTCGGAAAAATATAATTTATAATATGCCACATGTAGTGATTATCTAAATAATTAACCCAGAAAATTCGATCCAAGATATTGCTTTCAGCAAGTCGTTCGGCGCACGTGTCGAATGCTGCCTTCTTTCGTGTCATTTATTTCGTTATCTCCTGTATGTAACCACGCACGCTTAGGTCACCAGCCCATTTCCAATATTACGACGCAAGGATTCATCACTAAAAATTCCATCGACGCTATCATTAGAGACCCAGGCCACATATTTTGTGACAAAATAGTAATAAACCGGTAGTACAGACAATGACAAAATAACTTTCATGAAGTGAAAACTCTCCTTAAAAAATGTAATTTATAGTTTGTTTAAGATAAAATATAAAGTTTTCAAACTTATGGTACAAAGTATCTTCTTTCCACAGTATGAAATTGGCTAGTTACTCACGATAATTAAGATATACATTTTAATATTGATACGGACACTTGATGTTGAAATAATTCTGAGAAAACAGATGGGTTATGATAAAAATATCTTAAACTAAATTTTCCCTTATATATTTGGCTGCAAAATAATCTTGCTTATAATTTTAAACACTATCTAAAAAATGTATCCCAAAGTGTATTAACTAATCCAGTACTGCCATATACTTCGAAATATAATCAGCAATATCTTCTAATGATTCTGAAACTTTGAAATATACTCGTTATTTGCTTCGTTTATTGCGAAACCAATATAACTTGAAAGCTACTGTGTCACAAAGTTAGATTTTTAATTTAAGTCTTTTGTGTGTATTTGAGAATAATAAAGGGAAACCGGTGAATGTTACCCTTTTATAATAAAACGCCTTTGATTCTTTCCGCACACATGTAGCAGGAATAGAGTCAAATTATGATTTAATAACGAGTGCGGTGCACGAACACTTGGGGTGACGCCGGCAAGAATTTCTAATATAATATTCTTACTGAAATCAGAACCAAAATACGTGACTATTTCCGGAATTGAAGTTTTAGTATCATAAAAGCCAATATCAGACAGTTGTCGGAAAGTTTTTTCGCCCGCAATGCAATGCCAATGCAAACAATAGAGATAGGTCAATCGTATTGAATTCTTGTTGTTTGTTGGTACCCTAGAAAGAGATGTTGTTTATTTGTAACATTTTATTTTTAATCAGTTATAGTAATCACGTTGTCAGCACAAAAGTAACAAAGTTTGTATCAATAGTAAACACTATTGATATATGTATGTATACGTGGTAATTAAAGTTGACGATGTATTATAATATAATATTGTATTTGAAATCGCATATAGACACGAGCTGACTAACTTCTATACATATATTAGAAAATCTATTGTTAGGGGTATTTATCAATGGAATAGAATCCAAAATAATTAATAAAATTTTGACTACACTGACAAACGACAGAACAGATTTAAGCGCAGTATTCACTAATGTATTGTAATAAACTTTTAATTGTTTTATTTCGTTCGTTTTAAATAATAAAAAAGTTATATGATTATAAAGTATTTTGTTCGACCTTAAAGTATAAATATTGTATTTAATATGGTAACGTTATTCGAAATTCTAAGCCGCGAGCGAGTCGCAAGTCACTAATAAAAATAAGATGAAAATTCAAGTTCAAGTTCTCAGGAGAAACTAATGAATCTGTCGGTCTCTCTTAAAATTTTATAGAATTGCATGTAGTAGTTTTTCTCCATAATCGTCCTATGACATATTCTTGTGCCATTTCAAAAAGCTACTTTAGCTGTCAAGAGCACTATTGACTTAAATTAAATAACTTTTAATTTAGACCAGATTCTTTAACTCTGAAAAAAAAAGATCAAACGTTTTTTACAATGTAAGCTTCTCTAAAAACATTATATTTCATAATATCTTGAATAAAAATATTTAAACGACTTGGTGATATTTACTGAACTTGTTACAAATATATTATAATTTTTTATTATTCAAGATATTTCCACTTGAGTTGAATGTTTAGATTGAAATAAGTGATTTCAACCTAGGCACAACCTTGCTGGGCGTGACGTAGCGACACAACTTCCCCGTATACTTTAACGTCAGGTACTTACTATATTCAAGAACTTGCGTCGATGAAATCAACAATTTATTTATTTATTATGCATAAGTACCTACAAAAATATAATTTAAACTTACTTAACATTAACTTACTCTGATTAAAAATTAACGATATTGCAGCTTGAAGCTGCGTTAATATTAATATATATTTATTTCGGTAGAAATAACCAATAAGAAAACAGTAGGTAGTAATAGACAAAATAAAAAAAAACTTTATTAAACGTTCGTATACGTATAAAGGAGCTATGTCAGTAACATTTATTATCACACATGTTGTACAAAGCCAGCCATTATTTAATTTCATTTGAGCAAAGTTTAAATGAACGCAGTGGTTAGTTTGGAGATAATTAGTTTTGTATCTAGTATATTTTTATATATGAAAACGTTTTCTGTATTTTCGTTTGTTTTAAATTAACTTATAATATAAGTTGATTTTATAGCTTTACGCTGTATTCCGCATTTGGCAGGTAGGTTGACACCCCACTCTCTGCCGAATTCTGGAGGTATTGCGTGTTGAGTGGCGGAACTCAACGCCGCGCTCGACATCAGAGCGAATAAATGAAAATATTTAATATTTAATTTGAGCACCTAGCCCATAACCTGCCAACCTCACACGCATGTACCCCTGCGCCACGACTGGTCCCATAATTTGACTCAATCTTTGTATTGTACTTATTACATATTTATAATAAAGAAAATCTTTTTAAATGTCGATAAGGTATAGAATTGTAATCTTTTAGTTATATAAAAATAAAGAATAATGTGCACTTTGCTTTAGCAGTGTTACTTAGCACCCCATTAAGGTAGCTTAATGGCCGACGTCCAAACCGTTACATTTTTCTTCTAACTTTTACGTGGCTTCTTACAACTTCATTAATAAATTTGTAATGATTTAAATAAAAACTTCTTATAACTTTGTAATATTCACCGCTTTTAATATTATTTATTATTGCGTTAAGCCTTAAATTCTGGTTTAGACGAGAGTTCACCAAGTATTTCATAAAGTAGTTTAAATACATTTTTTTTTCGCACATGGTAGGGTAGGCAGTGGGAACCTGGGCCTCGTTAGCCGAACAAGGAAAAGGAAAGGAATGGAACCTACAACCGTCGCTTTTACAGTCACATTCGTGCCTCTGCGCCACGACGATCTCATCAATTTTTATAAGATGCTAAAATACAGTAATCAATCTTTGCTATATTTGACTTGAGTGGATTTTGTGTTTCGCATAAGAACGTTTTGAATATTATTAATTAGGCTATTTCAAGACTCATGGACGGAAAGTGGAGAAAGTAAAGATTGTATATTATTTTCTCATTTTCCGACCAGAAACCGACCAGAAGGCGCGTGTTCGAGTCACGCTATGCTACGTTCAAATTTTTATATGTTTTTCTAAATAAGTATTTTTCTTTCCTAAGTATGGAATAACACTTAAAAAAATTAAAAATGATGATAATTATTATAATAAGTAATTATGTTCATTATACAAATTATTAATGCATTTTATTAGTTACCTTAAAATAAAACGAAACTATATAAATGAAGCTTATTAGAGAACTACTACGAATTTCTTCGAGTGGCCGTTTTTGCTTAAAAAGTAACAGAAACTAATTAATTGGTATCATAACTACGCCGTGCATTCAGTTCAGTGCGCCCAAAATCCAATACGGGTTTGAGTGTTTCAAACTCCATATATTATGTATAGAACGTTATAATGAAATCAAAACTATAGGTACTAGTGTGATATTAGTTTCGGATATCGGAATTATCTTATCTTCTAGGATGTGCACGCTATAAATTAAATGTTACAGTTGAACATTTATCTTTTAATTCAATATTTATTAGCTTTTATGAATTATTAGTTATGAGGTCTTGTTTCTAAAATTCGGTGCATAAATTACGTATTTATAAAAACATATATTCTTATAATACAATAAAATTTCAAATTGTCTTTTATTTATATTATTATATTTAATAAAAGAATGGTAAATATTCGGTGCTATTATAAAGGATCGTTGAGTCTTTTCTAATAACAGTATACGAAGCTGAAATCACAAGAAAATGTTACTCGAAGGTCACATGCCTAACTTTTCTTTTTCTTGTCTTATTAAAATGTAAAAGGTACGAACCATTAAATATTAATAAGTTGGTACTTCATACATTTTATATTAATAAATAAAAACATTGTATACCTCTTTCGTTTCAGTTAGTTTTGTGACAACATACATTCTAGTTTCAATATATAATCAAATAGTCAATATAATATGAATATTTATAAAAAAATCGAATTTGCTGATCTAAAGTGATTTTTGTCTAAAATCACCTATATTTGAATGTAACTTTTTGTATATAATTGCAAATTTTCTATTCAGCACGTTGTTGACCTTTTGATCAAATTTGCTATTTGTTAATTAGGTCTACCAACCAAACGTAGTGTATCGTAAACATCAAACTACTAATACTTTAACTCTGATGCGAACCCAAAAGGGTAATGAAATGAGGCATTAACACTCCACTTTCATAATATTTTAATATTCCAGTCCCAGATATTCATATTAACTGAAAGCCGTTGTGACGTCAACTTTAATATTACTCGATGCAAAAAATGAGAACCATTAAAGGTAATCGTATTATAAAGAGACTTTATTCGATGTGAAATGACATCACAGTCGATTGAGTTCGATCCTACGCTTATTTTATTTAACTTTATATTAAAACTAAATATTAGTTCGTTTCATGAACATGAATCGGTCTGTCTAAACTGTGTCTTAAATATAATTAAATTCGATATAGTACATGTATACACATTAAAAATCACAAAAAAAACACAATAATAAAAAAAATAAAGCTAGTCGTGGCGCAGGTGCACAAACGTGTGACTGTAAACATGACAGGTTGTGGGTTCTATCCTACACGAGGAAATAAAATATTTAATATTTCATTTCTTCGCTCTGGTATTGAGGCAAATTGGCCATTCAACACAATGCCTCCAGAATTCGGCAGAAAGTGGGGAGCGCAGTGTCTTACCACTAGGCTCTCTCTAGGATACAGCATGAAGCTGAGAAATAAAACCATGTAATACAGTCCAATTTGACTCTCAAACCGAGAAATATCTAAGAATAATTTGTATATACTATTATATTAAAAAATATTTTTTATTCTAACAGCAGTCCAAATGGAAACCTACCTGTAATTTACTCCCAATATTATCAGAAATTCCACCTTACTAGCTTTATCGGTAAAAAAGCTAAAGGAAAATTCACACGCACAAAGAAATGTAAATTGGACAATTCAATTCGGAATGCAATATTTCCAAACAACACGGGCACTTATGTGAAATGTTATGTAATTATATATTTGCGGTTCAGTGTATTACAGTAAATGCGAAGGTTGTGAGTTTGAACTCACTCGGGGGAATCATTATAGTAAAATTATTTTTATTTTCTCACTCTGGTAGATAAAGTTTTTTAGTGTTTGTTGTCATTGTTTGGAAAATTTGCTAAAATGGGGAACGGAATATCTTAACTCTAGGTTCCCTCTGGTTAGCTTGCGTTAGGAAAAAGCATGAAGCTGCTTTTATTTTCTTGTGTACTATTTAAAAAAGCTATTAATATTGATGTAAATATGTATATAAAAAAGAAAAAATGCGTATATAAAAGAAAAAGCAAAATATTTTATTAATAACCTTAATATAAAATTATAAAGATAGTTTTGCTATCTAAAATATTATACATACCTACAGATATACCTATAGATCTATGATTCTATCAATCGACCTATAACTTTGCCGCCCCGTGCATTTACATTTTGTGTTTCAAAATATATCCAGGCTCCCAGTAGCCATTTTCCTCACCTATCTCTTTTTTTATTCTTCCGAGGGTCGATGAATAAATTTTATCAGCATTGATGAAAATTCTCTTTTATCGCTTTTGTGTAACGAATATTATATGTGATTTAAATTAATTTTGTAGAAATTGCATAATTGAAACTACAAATTGTAGTTTTAATTATGTTAATAAATTATAAATTTAAGGAAGAGGAAAATTTTAAACAATATGTATCTAAATACAAGTATAACACGTTCAAAGCTAATAGAGTGATATTAAATTATGATAGAAAATGCAACGTATTTAAATTAATATATAATATTTTTGCCTGGTTGGAAACAAAGGTAGCTCTTTCTATGTAATGAGTCCATTGTGGCAAAGTTAGACGGGGATTTGCTGTCAATTTGATGATTCTAGTTCGGTTGAACGGCATTGAATTCTGCCACTTAACACGTTGTATATCTGGAAAAGCGGAGAACGGA
The DNA here is from genome assembly GCA_018230445.1 of Heliconius hewitsoni. Classification (NCBI taxonomy): domain Eukaryota; kingdom Metazoa; phylum Arthropoda; class Insecta; order Lepidoptera; family Nymphalidae; genus Heliconius; species Heliconius hewitsoni. The sequence continues at coordinate 3,671 of DWAN01001296.1, read as the reverse complement.
GTGACTTAATATTAGATTCTCTATACTTTACTATCCTGTTATATTCGTGACCTAACACCAACCTTCAATAAAAATAACCCTTTAATCATTTCCTTCATATTTATTTAAAATTATATAAAAGTTACTACATTTATGTGTAGTAAGTTACCACTCAATACACAGTGCCTCCATTAGCGGAAAATAGGAAACGGAAGTGTCCTAACACTAGGTACCCAGGTTCCCTCAACATGCCCTGTCATGTGCGGGACACAGCGTGAAACTAAAATAGAACATATTAAAAGTTTATGCTAATAAGAAAACGTCACTTAACACCAGAACATTGAAAAATACATTTTTTTTTATTTTAAAGTAATAGGACTAAGCAACTCATGTAGTTCCGAACGATATCGCGCACACACAGTAAGAAAATCACATAACAAATGCACCATTCACTTGTGAAAAATTTCTCCAAGAAATCCTCTCGCGCAATCTTCAGCATTTATTAAGTAAAGTGTTTAAAATGCAGTCGTAGTGCACTTTATGTAAAAAGCTACAATACTTTTATGTTTGGTCACGTAAACGGTGCAGTTAGAGAGGTTTCCGTGGCGACTAAAAAATATGAAAAAAGGAACATTGTCATTCAATTTACGAGTGGCGCGCTGTCAGCATAAAATGATAATAATTTCGCCTTTCACTGGTGATGTTAAATAAAATCCATAAAATATCCTTTTGTATGAAAGAATGAATGTTTGAAGTGTATTCTGTATCAGCATTATAGCACTCCTCCTGATTGTGTATTGAGTGACCTAATTGTTTATATCAAATAATATAACTATGTCATTTTAAGTTTTATTTTGTGTAATAAAAAGTTGAACTCTCAGTTTCACGCCGTATCCCGCAAGTTGTCGGACTACCCTAGTCCGAGGAAACCCAGTGTTAAAACACTCCTCTCCCCACTTTTCGCCAAATTATGGAGGCATTGCGTGTTGAGTGGCGATTATCCAACGCCGCGCTTTGCCTCGACAATAGAGCGAAGAAATGGAAATATTAAATATTTACCCCGTTTGACTATAAACAGTTTACAGTCTCAGTGTCCCTGCGCCACGACTGGTCTCAATATAAAAATAAAAAATTAAAATAAACAATTGGAACGTGACTAAACGAATATTAAATTAGTATTGACTGAAGAAATCTAAATGTAGATATTAATGAATTATTATTTGTAAGGTCCTATATTATTTATAACGTACGTATTTCTATTTCTTATTGTTTTATGAGCTTTGTTTTGGAGTTTGTTTTGCTCATTTCTCTTTTGACTTTTTCCTTTGATATTCGTTATTGTTTTAGAACTCTGTCAATGGAAATATAAAGAAGTATTTATTGTTATTACATCAGTGAACAACAGAATGAAAACAATTGCAATTTTATATTAATAAAAAATCTGTGGAATAATGAGAAAAGATATTTATTTGTGAATGTTACTTCTTAGTAAATTTATTATTATGATGATTGCAAACGTAGATCTATTATTTATTTTAATATATTGACCACTGTATCCGACATTTATAGTTACGACAAAGAATTTTTGAATATATTGAAGCGATATATTTTGTGATATTGGATTATAAAATACCTAATTGGACTGAAACAATAATATTATTCTGTAAAAAGATATGTCAGTACGTCCGAAGCAAGATAAAAAAAACTGTTGTATTATAATTTACTGTTATAATTGTACTGACTTGTAAATTAAATATTATCCAAATTAAGTAAACAAACGCGGATGGTCACCACTATAAGGAATCAGAATTTATTCTCATTAGAGAAAAAAACTCACATAAGCGGTTCGGTTAACCAAATTACAACGTACTCCTATTACCTATAAAACCAAGACATTTTTCGCAAAAAATGTGACGAAGTAGATGTTCGAAAGCTAAAAAGACCTAGAGACATTGTCATACTTTAATGAAGTAATTCTTTTGCGACAATAAATAAATAATTGATATAAATGTACCTATTATATATACTTGTCTTATATCTAACTTGTATTTTAGTAAATATAGACCCTATAGATCCACAGTTAATTTTGTAGATAGGCCACAAATATCGCGCTAAACGGATGGACAGCAAAATTCACCATTCATATGTGCTGAATTTCACGGACCGACCATAATTCGCGGATGAACCTATGATTGTTTCCGCAGTTTCGAGACTGATAGGAGTGAACGAGGCTAATGCTATAGCTCCATTACTCATGGATAGCACGAAATTATACGTTTCACTTTTCTACGAAGTTTAAGCAATATTATACAAACGAACGTTGCGTTGTAGTATACTTTTTTTGGTACCTGGAAACCTAGTGTTAAGATAATCCGTTCCCGTTAAGCCTCCATATCAGAGCGAGAAAATGAAAATATTAAATATTTAATTTCCTCGAGTGGAAATCGAACCCATCTTGAATCAAGTATAGTACAATATAGGAGATAATAGTCTTCTTCATATTCTTGCATTCTTCCACAAATATAATATTTTTATACTAATTGACCTAAAACATATACCGATCGTAATAATAATAGTAATAAGTTAAATAATAATTTAATTTTACAATTATATTCTCGGCACTTTTAGTAAACTCATTTAATATCTTATTTTATTGAACAAATTCAATTGCTATAAAACGTAAATTATTGCATAATGTCAAGCACTTTTAGAATTCAAAATTATTTGGATAAGGTACCTTCATTTTCGAGAGGTGTTTCAACAAAATATATTTTGTGAATATTACCTTGTTTGCGTACAGTCGTACACACATTTACCAACAAAGCTGTGAATTATTCACAAAGCCCAGTCTCCGCATTCTTGTTACGCCCCACTCGGAATACATATATTTCCAATTGTTTATCCTACTTACATTTCGTTTCAGGTTGGCCTCTAGCATCTTAAAAACATTTTCGTTTCCCCAACACCATATATTTTGGTGCGTTATAATGAACACAATATTTTTTCCTTAGTCTATTATACATGAATCAATTTGCTGCAAACGTCAATAAACACTAAACATATGTATAAAAGGAATATTTCTTTCAGTGTTTTATCTTCTTACTAATAATTTAATCGGACGAGTAAACATGGAAACCTTTTAGTTTCCACTTAAGAGAACAAGCTCACTACGTAATTTATTTGCGCACACATAAAACGAGGGGACTCGAGCGTTTCATCAAAATGAAAAGGTAAACTGTCCTAAGGCAAGATGGCATGGTATGGGTAAGAAATGTAGGACATGAATAGATAAAAAGTAATCGTGCGTTTTCAGGTAAAAGCTTGTGACGTAATGGGACCAGATCGGCACCGCACTGTTCAATCAAATAAAAAAATTGTGAAAGACGTTTATATATTATAACACAAGTTTATTACCAAATTAATGATTTTTAAATAACAATATACCTTAGGGATGAAACGCTCGCTCCAGTCTATCATTGTCACTTATTAGTACCAATGATATAATATGATTGTATGTGGAAATAATTCATTTAAGAAAAGTGAGTTTCTTGTGCCGGTTCTTGTCAGGTCTGAGATAGTAACTTTAGTTAACCGGTGGTAAATTAATTGACGTTAAATAAATTATGCCTGTAAATTCTTATCTCTATATATATAATAAGACAGTAAAAATATTTTGTCTGTACATTTAGTAA
>DWAN01001295.1:0-18415 GCA_018230445.1 Heliconius hewitsoni | reverse complement strand
TCTGGGGTTGCACGGGGCTGTGGGCGGCGGTAATCACTTACCATCAGGTGACCCGAACGCTCATTTGCTGTGTCTTTTCCATAAAAAAATTATAAAATAAAATTAGTTTTTGTTTTTATGGACTTTGCTAAATAAATAAATAAATAACCTCCCTCCCGAGTGTTCCTTATTACCTTTTATAATAACGTAGGTATTAATACTCTAGATTATGAGAAGGAATCAAAGGAATCTCAAGAATGTTATTGTAATCCGCTTTCTGCTGAGCGTCACGGTCATGGATACTGCTTTCCTCATGATCCTCATTTTCTGATATAATTGCATTGTGCCTATCTTCTTGATGTAAAATCTATTTATAGTGCTAACTCAAATTGAAAATGTCCACTGGTGCCAACTGTCAGTCACTTGGGGAGCACGTGTTTTGTTTCTAAGCAGAAGGGTATCTAGCGGCAAGCCTCTAAATTATGTAGAATAATAGTATAATTAATGTTTTTGTTACCTCTGTGGTATTTTTTAACCGGTAGCGACGAACGCCGGGTTAATAAAACGCCGTTAGATCATGTTTCTGAATGGATCGGGAGTAACGATTGATGAGCAAGAGTGATTTATCACTTAGTTTTTAACACAATCCTCGTATAAAATTTAGACCGAGCAAATGTCGAACCATTAAAAAATATATTATAAAATCTACTTTTCTAGCTATTAACAAATTCATAAAAATCGTTTTAATTAAAAAAACTCTACGATCAAGATAAACAAGTTCCAAAGTGGAGTGTAATCGCGGTACAAATCTGTTTCTAGAGCCCTAGATTAGCACAAAGCCCTACATGTGCCGGGGGTCATTCAACTAAATAGTTGGTACACAGGCAACTATCGATCGAATAGCCGGGAGTAAAATGCTGCAGTACATATTACTTATATTCTCGTATTTTGTGTAGCTCCACGCTGTATCCCGCAGATAGCAAGTAAGGCAGAGGCAAGACTAAGTGAGTAGTGACTAGTGAGTGTTAAGACACTATTTCCATTAAGACACTAACGTTTCCCATTTTACGCTGAATTCTGGAGGCATTGCGTATTGCGTGGTGGAACTCAACGCCTCGTTACCGGAGCAGCGAAAATGAAAATATTAAATATTTCATTTCTCAACCTGTAACCTGCGTTTACAGTAGCAAATTGCGCCCCTGCGCCATGACTGACCTTAATACTTTACTTTGATTGAAATACATTTAGTTATGCCTAGCTTTTTAAATATATTTTACGATAGGCTTTAAACTCACGTCAATTTTGTCTTCACGAAAAATTGAAAAAAAAGGAACCGTGTGGCAACCATGTCATTTAAACTAACATGCCTAATTTGTGTCAAGACAATATTGAGCGAAGGAACACAACAGATTTAGATTATAAATTAAATATATATATTTAAGTACATCATCATAGAGTCAATATTAGGAAACTAAAAAGAGTTTATCATACTCCAAGAGACAAGATATCCTTTAACGAGTGCTGTACAAGGGTGTACGCTAGGGCTAGGGGTTGGTGAACTAATAACTAAGTACACAGCCCAGGGGTTGATAAGGGCTTGGCTGAATGGTAGACGCGTGTTATGGTAAATTAGGGGGGCCCTAGACACTTCTGATAAGAGTCTTGTACTGCCAGGCTCTATATTTTGTTTAGAATGGAAATGCTTTCGGTTATTTATATGTAAATATTACATATATATTATTTTTCTAATCGTAATAATTATTAGATTTTAATTATTAATAAATATATCAAAACGTGCTTCATCTTTTGATTTTCAATAAACCTTTCAATTATACCTGGAATTGGTCGTCGGCTTGATGTTTGATTGGTTTTTTTTTGCATTTCGACAAAACCCTGAATATAGCATTGCTGAACTAGTACTTGTTTTAGTCCTACAATTAGTCAAGGAAAAATTATTTAATTTATTTTCACCATATTACCTTCTTTTTCAATTATTTTCTATCAAAGATAACTTAAAGAGGTGGTTCTTCACTTCATAATAACTAATAAAACAATTTCCTTTCCAGGTGATGATGGCCTTGGCCTCTCACCTCCAATCAGTGGAAGCTGAGAAACAGAAGCTCCGTACTCAAGTGCGTCGGCTCTGTCAGGAGAACGCCTGGCTCAGGGACGAGCTCGCGGCCGCCCAGCAACGCCTGCAGGCTTCCGAACAGAGGGTCTCACAGTTGGAAGAGGAAAATAAGCATTTGGACTTTATGGCGTCTATACGGTAAGGCTTAATTCATTTATTGGTGAAGTATTCACTTCACTTCACAAATTACGCACAATTTTTAAACATTGCGGGGTAAGTGGCGGAATTCAACGCTGCGCTTCGTCATTTACAAATGTGTGGAAAGTGACGAAAACTTACAGCATTGAAAAAGAAGAAATGATTTTTTAAATTTTTCATTGCGGGAATATTTTTTTCACAGTTTATAATTAATCGTGGACTTATTTAAGCGGCTATTATGTAAAAAAAGTGAAAAACGAATTGTCTAGACTCTGGATTCTAGATACTAGTCACTTTTTGTTCCTTATCTTTCTATGCGTGAAAAAACGTGAAAATGTTCTACATTATATATTTAATGCGTGTTAGTTGAACCTACAATATTTTCATGATAATTAAAAAAAAGTTAAAGTCTATACAGAGCGCAAACAATGGTTTATTTGACCTAAAAGAAAGTCCTTTGTTTTTATCTTCATTGTAAGATGTAGTTTAAGTTTTTTATTAAAAAAAAGGGTTTTCCCTCATCTGGTTTTATTGTAAAAAGCTTTCAATACGATCAAATATTAAATAACACATTTTTTTAAGATTAAAAGATTATTTTAGATTATTTTAAGATTATAATCTTAAAATAAGAACAGAGGCCAGTGGCCAGCAGCATAAAGTGCGACTATAAAATCGACTGGTTGTGGGTTCGATCCCGACTCGAGGAGATGAAATATTTACTTAACACTAGGTTCCCTCTGCCTACCCTGCTGTGTGTGATAAGTAATATTGAAGTAATATATTGACGTGCTCCCGTCTGATTACTTTTAAATAAATTAGCAACCAACTTGCATTTCAATAAGGTTTTATTATTATGCTAATATATCGCATGTCATTTTACACCTAACGTGCAGTTGCACAATATCTGATCAAAACGTGATATTTGTGGATTCGATTTCAATTCGGGAAAATAATAAAAAAAATATATAATTAGCTTCAAACTATATCCCGCTGGAAAATAATGATATTTAAATTACTTCCATTTCTCCGTGTTAACATCTCAGGTATCGCCACTCTCTTAATGTCCCGAAAATTGGGTGGAAAGTATGGAACGGGATATCTTAATACCAGGTTCCCTATAATTACTCCGCTAGTCTATTTAGCATAGCAAATGGTAACCGAGATATAAAAATGAATTTACAAGCGATTTAGTTCAGTAGGTTTAATCAGAAAATTCCAGTCGAGTGAATCGAGCTTCTGGCGTGCAAGGAAAATGCTGAAAGCGTTTTACATATGTCTAATTAGGGTCGCTTACTCAATTTTCAGACGTTATATGAATTTTTAAGCCTACCATGAAAAATTCGTATAATCTATTGTGGGTACGTTAACCTACATATTTGAAATATACGCGGGTTTGTATTACTCTTGGATTAACCTATTTCTTTTAATAGGATGAAATTAGAAATTTCACAATAATAATGTATAATATTATTGATTTATTTTTATTTAATGTTATTGTTGCTAGATCGATTGAGGTCAATCGTAGCGCAGTAGCACAAGCTTGTGACTGTAAACTCCCACTCGAGGAAGGGAAATATTTAATATTTTCATTTCAGTGCTCTCGTCGCAAAAGCACGGCGTTGAGTACTCACCACTCAGCACGTAATGTTGCCCTAATTGGGCGGAAAGTGTGGAGAGAAGTGTCTTAACACTAGGCTTTCTCTGTCCACATTGATCCATGAGGAATATAGCGTGAAACTAAAAAACAATATTAACTCTATTGGTGTTACATAAAAAAAAACGATTAGGTAAATTTCTTTTGTGTACGATAGTCCGTTTATTGTGAAAATCATTCTTGAGCTATGTTACATCACATTACTTGTTTTGATTTATGCACCATATTGGTGGTCAGAGCTACCTCGGACACTTAGAATGTGTCATGTGACATACACAACACTTGGCTATTTCGATTTGACACAGTCAAAAAGTGCACAGTACAACTTCTTTTAACTTAATATACTTTTATTTTGTTTTAGTAAATACGACAGTGACATAACCGAGGAGTCGGAGACCAGCCGCAGCGGCCAGAGTGACAACAAGCGCGACGACCCCATGGTGGATCTGTTCCCCGATGACGATCACGAGGACAACAGGAATAATAAATGTATGTTATGCTAAGTTTATATTATGTTATTTATTCATGTGTTTTTTTGTACACATAGCATGGGAGGCAAAGGGATCCTGGGAATATAATGCGGTGTTTTAAAAAGTTTTCCCCTTTCCTTCGAATTCTTGAGGCATAACATGTTGAGTGGCACAACTCAACGCCGCTCTTTGCCTCGAAACCAAAGCGAGAAAATTAAATTATTAAACATTTCATTTTACCGAGTGGGAATCGAACCCAAAACTGTTGCGTTTACAATGGTATGCGTGCCACATATAAGAAATTTATATTTCTGAGTATATTGCCTAGCGAAGGCAATTGCGAAGTTCCTAAATACTGTACTTATTTCAAGCAAGCAGTATTTGATATCCGAATCGGCACAAAGAAACAGTCAAGTTAAATCAGATATGACGGCATCCCGTTTTAAAACATGACCGACTAATAAAAGCTCTTAATCAATCGTGTAATTCAACCCGACATGGGAAGTAAACGATACTCCGCTATCTTGTCACATCCGCTATTTGCTGATATGCCGCATGCCTTTGTATTATCGTACGGGCATTAAAATGTGTTCTCAATATGTGAAATTATTATAGTAAAGTTACGGTCGCGCCAGTTGTGGGTTCAATTCCGGCTCTGCGAGAATGAATTATATTCTCATTCTGGTAACAAGACAAAGTTAAGTTCCGCTAGTCAACAGGCATTGTGTTGAAAATTTGCGAGTGCGTGGGGAACATGTCAAAAGTATCTTAACACTTGGCTCTATCTGTTTACCATGTAAACAAAATGTTCCAAGTGCAAGAACTTTCGAGACATTGCGTGTTGAATGACGGAACTTACTCAATGCAGCGTTTCGTCTTGTTATCAGAGCCAAAAATAAAAATATTACATAATTTATTGCCTCATGTACCTGCCACAGGTTGTATATACAGTTCACAGACAAATAACAATAATAACCTATTTCGGCGTCCCCCAGCCATGTCCCCAACCCCGCCATCGCAGTTCGCGCAACAAGTCAACGTCGGCTACGAGATACCGGCGCGCCTGCGCACGCTGCACAACCTGGTCATACAGTACGCGTCTCAGGGCCGCTACGAAGTGGCCGTGCCTCTTTGCAAGCAAGCGCTGGAGGACCTGGAAAAAACTTCTGGACACGACCACCCCGATGTGGCCACCATGTTGAATATACTGGCTTTGGTTTATAGGTGAGTTTACATACAAGCTGTTTTCTTTATTTTTGGACAACCTGCCGCAAAGACCACTGGATGTGACGATCCTCGTGTAGCTACCACGTTGAATATACTAGGTTTGGTTTATAGGTGAGCTTAGATCTTAGTTGTTTTCTTTATTCTTCGTAATTGGGTAATTCAAAGCAAACATTAGAAGACATGATAAAGTTTCCGAATATAATTATCCACATGTGGCCACTATGTTGCATAAAATTATTAGCTTTGTGACTTAAATAAGCAGTAAAATTTATGACTTAGAATTTTTTTTAAAGGATTAGCAGATATAGCAGATTCTAAATTTCATAATAAATTTTCAATAATTTCTAAACTCAGGTAATAATATAATGCTTCATATTTCATTTTACTCCTAAGCATATAATGATATTAACAAATTATTATTTGGGAGACTTTTTATAAATTGTTGTATTACGCAATATTGTAAATTTAAGATTCTTAATCAAAGAAATACGTTTCGGTATTGTCGGAACCTCTGGATGGGAATTCAATTCACAACTATCGCATAAACAGTCTTTTAAATATAAACAGTACTTTACTGAATGTCACACACTGTACTATCACATATATTTTTAAACAGAGACCAAAATAAATACAAAGAAGCGGCCAACCTCTTGAACGATGCTCTCTCGATCCGTGAAAAGACACTCGGCGAAAACCATCCCGCTGTCGCCGCCACGCTGAACAACCTCGCCGTGCTCTATGGGAAACGAGGTAACTAATAAATAAACATATCTTGTTAATAATTTATTCTATAAATTTTTAAAGTTATACTTTTGGGTTTTCCTTTATAGTATATAAATAATATATAAGTAAGTGCACACACATTTTTTTTAAATGATTTGAAGTGAGAGATCACCATCAGAAGGTTAGATTTGTAGCAAAAAAAAATTGAGTTTGATCTTACTTTATTCTCTTGATAAATAAAAAAAGGAGTCCATATTGCAGCCTGCAAAAAATCATCATCAGATTATTAATGAACGAAAGCAACAGAATTAATGAGCATTTCCACAGGCCTCCTTATCTATATACTACAATGTGTCCGCAGGCAAGTACCGCGAGGCGGAGCCGCTGTGCAAGCGCGCGCTCTGCATCCGCGAGGCCGTGCTGGGCCGCGACCACCCCGACGTCGCCAAGCAGCTCAACAACCTCGCGCTGCTCTGCCAGAACCAGGTACCAGAATAATACATTTTGTTAAGAAAAGAAAGTTTTATTAAAATCAAAATGAAATTAATAAAAGCTATCAAAAATATAAAAGTAGTTTTGGTGATACTACATTTATAATATTTATTTCAGAATAAATACGAGGAAGTGGAACAGTACTACCAGCGTGCGCTAGAAATATACGAAAGCAAATTAGGACCTGATGACCCAAATGTCGCTAAAACCAAGAACAACCTCGCCTCTTGCTATCTCAAACAGGTAATTAAAGGACACGCATCGTCGAATTTTAAAAACATAACAAAAATAATGTGTTTTTTGCCTTTGGAAATAAATTGAGGCTAGCGGTGCAGAGGCACAAAGTGTGACTGTAAAATCATCTACTTGTGGGTTCGATCCGTTGAGGAGATGAAATATTTATTTAAATTTATATTTCCATTTCTTGTCAAAGCATTCATTTGGTGTCAAAGCAAAGCGCGGCTTTGAGTACCGCCACTCAAAATACAATGTCTTAACACTAGGTTCTCTTAGCCTGCCTACCTACCCTGCTGTATGCGGAACAAAAAAATGTATACTTATCAAATAAAAATATATACTTATCGGGAAATATAATATAAAAATATATACTTATCAGAAATTAAATGTTCTCTAATATATATTCATATTAATGTCATATATATAATTTAAGGGCAAATACAAGGAAGCTGAAACTCTATACAAGCAAGTGTTGACGAGAGCGCACGAACGTGAATTTGGCACCATTGATGGTAAGTTTAAAATTATTATTAAAATATACTATATTAATACTATATAATTATATTATTTTAAATGTGACATCTTACATTTAATAAACCGCATTTAATAACAAAAAGCACCTAAAAATATGAGAGCAAACAATACTTAATGTGAGTATTAAAATATTTTTTAAATATAAATTAATTATTATTTATATTATAAAAATATAAATAAATAATTATTTTCTAAAGACAATATTTGTGTATTTTTTGTTATTAATAAAAGTGTGACATGTATATAGTATATATAGAGTAATAAGAAATTCTATTTTATTAATTATATAAGTAATTTTTAATAAAGAGTAAGTTCCTAAAGAGTAAGATTTTTTTTTGTTTTGTTTACAAAATTATGTGTATTTTAATTTATACCTGGTTCTTAAGATCTTCAATGGAGCTTCGATAATAATTATATTTGTGCATTTGCATTTTCATACGAATATTATGTGTAAAATTGATTTTAAATACGTACAAATAGTTATGCCAATATATCTTAAAACTTTAATATTTTTTCGTATTTTTTTAAAAACTTATTTTTTAAATATCTAAAGTATAAGTATCAGTATTGTTTGGTAGTATTGTAGAAATTGATTAATATAAAAGTCTATCAAAAGAAAATAAAAAATATATATAATTGTTTTGGAAAAACATAGCTTCATTAAAGATTTTAATATAAATATATTTTCCTTATTTTAGTATTTTATGTTGCCCCGCTTGACCATATAATTTTATATTTCAGAATATATAGCGTCATTAAAAAAACCAAAAAAATAACATCCAAGTATTACAGCAGACTAACTACGAGATGTGCAATAACTACATACATATACATTCCGTTTTATATTAAAAAAATAACATATAAATATATATTATAAATGTAATATAAAAATTAATGAATGACAATATACCTTTACAATTGCTAATTTTGACCAAAAAGTTCCAAACTGTCAACATATTTTGTAATAGTGAAAAAGTATTTTATTTATTTTCTTATATATTCGTTTTTATTCTTATGGCATTTATTATACTGATATATTTTAATAGTATTTTGTCATTCACATATAGTACAGGTGAAGGATTCGGTAACCAAAGCACAAATCCCACTTAATTAATAATTAAAATAATAAACATATTTATGTAATCTGTGGAACATAAAAAAATATTTTAAATAGATTTTTTTACATGGTTATTATTGGACGTAATGATCTAGTGACGAAAAATGAAAAAATTGCATGATTAAAAAAAGCTTTTCCCCTGCTTTTAGTTTTAATTGTCTTATGTATTCAATATGTACTTTTTGTTTTAGATCTCTTTTTGCATTTTTGTAATACTCGAATTTTTTTCTGTAGTTTGCCTTTTTGAATTTCTTTTGTTTATTAGGTAACGGTAGCTAGTTTCTTTTTGTTATAACTATATATGAATCAATTAATTGATTATTATTATATTTTATTTAATAATATCTGTAATATTTGAGCGCCAAATGGGGCCAAGTTTGAAGCTATTTTAATATCGATTTTTTTTTATTGTTGATTAATTCCAAATATTATTGTGATGGCAAATAATTATATTTTCTTAAGCAATACAATTTATGAAAAAGAAACTACGTAATTGTTATGAATTATAGGACTATATGAAGATACCAGTTTCTCATAAAGCATCTTATACTTTAGTTTTAAGTGAAATATTTAGTTTTAAATTTATTAAACTTGACTATGAAATACACATTTCATATAATCAAGTTAGTCACTAAAAGGTCCAATCACTTTTATCTTTATCGTAAAGGTAAAGAGTATGGTTGTGAAGTAATATTATAAATATATTTACTATTAATGAAGCTCTCTTGCCTGAATGCTGTGAAGCTGCCAAAGTAAATAAATAGTGCCTTATTTATTCTATAAAATAAATTATATATACTATATAAATTAAACTATATTTAAATGAATTGTTATAAGCATTTACATATATTATTGGAAAGAACTTGGTGATTTTTCTTATGTAATTTTTATTCTTGTTAATATCCGTTATATATGAATTTTGAATATTGTATAATTTTTAATTAAATGTATTTCATTTTACATAAATAAAAGTAAATTTATCCGTCTAGTTTAGTATTTTAGCTTTATTCCTTCTGTCGTGGGTTTGACAGTGTCTGTCATTAGGTGAGTGACACAAGTTTGGATATTTTATGTGTGGCACAGGTAGGAAAGGACCGCAAATTATTATATGAGATCTTTAATTATCGCGATTTTAATGTCAGCCATTTGTGTCACACCTTCCCAGCTTGTGTCACATTTTATTAATTTTGACTATATAATAAATGTTATATTTTGTGCATGAACTGAAATGTCTTTGTGTATTTTTTACTTATTTAAAAAATATATATTATTACCAATTAATTATGACACTCTTCTTTTTTTATTTAACGACGTTTATAAAACGAGTACTTTACAAAATTTGTTTAAGTTCCTTATAAAATATTTACGAGAAGATCACTTTGAATATAATATGGTTAAAAAACTCAAAAGATGAATGTGAAAGTCTTGTTTTATAATTAGAGAAATTGTTAATTACAGTGTAACATTATTTATAAATTAAAATAGCATGGACATTTCTTACTGATATAATTATATTTCTTTTAATAACTACCAATATCGATTTTTTTACTGGATTATTACTCTTAAAATATTCTAACATTGAAACATTGCAATATATCGTCAAAGTTATAATTATTTATTTGTTTAAATTCATGTATTTGTATCTAAAACGTTAATAAATACACTTTTATTTACAAATAGGCGACAATAAACCGATCTGGCAAGTGGCTGAGGAACGAGAGGAAAATAAACACCTGCAAAAGGAGAACGCGCCGTACGGAGAATACGGAGGGTGGCATAAGGCTGCCAAGGTAAGTTTTATGTTTTTATATATTTATGTTTTTGAGATTCTTTATCTCGATTTGAAAAGCATCAAGTTTTTGTATAATTTAATATTACATGGTGTACATGTTATTGTTTTATACAAAGATTGGATTAATTTGTTAACATATTATATTTTTTCAACATAATATTGTAGTTGTTGCGAGATAGATTTCTTTAATATTTCTTAATGAGTCTTTGCTTGAGTGGCGGAATTCAATATCGCGCTTTATCGCATTACGCACAGAACAAGGAAATAAAAATATTAAATATTTAATTTCTCCGAATGTGGGTTGAGTTCAACTACTCAACATGATAGGCTGAGTGGGGAAACTATATGCCGCGTCTTAATACTAGGTTCTCTCTGCGGCCATTAGCGTAACTAGAGAAATTTTCGGGGGGGTCTGGACTTTAGCTTTAAACAGATAAGTTAGTGTAAAAATTGTTTTTTTTTTTAATTTTCGGGGAAAGTTTTGTTATAAGTAAAATTTCTGGGGTATAGACCGTTCTGGGGTGGGCACGGTCGAGCCGGCTCCCCTTCCCTTTCTACGCCCTTGCTTCTGCCTACAATTCTGTACGCAGAATAGAACGTGAAACTTAAAATAAAAGTAGTTAATATTGATGGACATTCCAGGTGGATTCCCCAACTGTGACAACTACATTAAAGAACTTGGGCGCGTTGTATCGTCGCCAAGGGAAATACGAAGCGGCCGAGACGCTGGAGGACTGCGCCCTCCGCAGCCGGAAGGAGGTTAGTGACCATATTATCAACATAGTGACTGTTGTTATTAAGGGGCTAAGTTCAGATGATACCAGGGTATAATAAAAAAAGTCCCGCTACGTTTAAATTTAGATAGATTTAAATTATTTGTATTTCATTCGAAAAACAATTAAATATGCTGTCATGTTGCCCGTTTTGTTTTTAAGAAATGTTGCTTTCGAAAGACAAATGTCTTTTAAAGCACTATCTCATACATTGATCTGTATTTTTGATTTGCCGTAATAATTTATTATTATTTTTATAATTTGACATACTTCGTTAAGTGTCACAAATTATAAAAAAAATCTCATATTTAGTGATGTTTTAGGAGCATTTGACAAAGTTATTATATACATTTTTTCTATCCGATCTGAACTTAACCTTATTTTTAAAATATTATTTTTTGCAAGAAAATTTTATTATATATTTTCTATAATGATTATAAATCTTATTCTCTTCTTCTAATTATAACTTTTATTCTCAGCAACTGAGGCTCTCTTATCTGTATACTATATTTTTGTAAGCTTACTGCTTTTTCTAATTGCAGCTAATAATATTTTAACAATATAAGACAAATTATGTCGTTATAACTTAAGCTTCAGTTATTGATAATCATTCAGATATTGATTTCAATAAAGTAGTAGTTTTTCTAACTTTATTTATTATCTATGTTTTTCTATATCTAAAAATAACATCTTCTATAAACTACATACATCGTTAAATTTATTTAGTAAAATAATGTATAAAAAAAAATAATTGAGTATTTGGGACTTTGGTTTTTATTAATATATATATAAAATGATTTTAAAGAAGGTCCTTCTTAAAAGATATTTCAAAGTGTTGTTGAATTTGTTACGCACGCTGCCTAGCACGGCCCGCCTCATGTAAGTCAATTTGTACGACTACATATATGTTTATTTTAGTTGAATTAAACTATATATTATATTATGGTTATTTAATATTTTAAAGTAGTAAAATATTGAAAATCATTGAAATAAATTGATTTGAACATTTATATAATAATTAATTTTGTAAGAATATTGTGGACACTAAGGAAACTCATATTTTAAATTAAGTTTTCCACTTAATTTTTGAAATATATTATTTAGATTGTTTTTAATAAAAAAAAATGATACTAACTATCTATCTATTTTTTTGTGTTTAAAACAAACTCATTATTCATAACATTTTTACTAAATTTAAAATTCAAAGCACAGATAACCAAATTAAAACATAAACCACAGATTATATCAAAGGATATAGCAAAATATGGGATTTTAGGCATTGGACATCGTGAAACAGTCACGCGCGAGGAACACGAGGCCGCGTGAGGCCGACGCGAGGGAACACGACGAGGTTAGAACATGAATGGGACCGAAATTAATTTATTGTCCCTTTTTATATGGGTTTTGTCCTGAAACATGCTTGTCCTTGTCCTTGTCCATATCCTTTTTAAAAATCTTGTATCCTAGTATTATATATTTGGATTTCATTTTGGGATATTCATTTACATTGAATATATAAGTTAAATCATGTAAATTTCCACTGCATTATACTGTCCTGTCCTATATCTTTTTTTTTTGAGAATATAATAAGTTATAGACATAGACTAGAATAGGAAAAACCAATAGCCCCTATTTTATTTAAGTGAACGCTGAGATAGTTCCGTAGAAATTATTCATAGTATTTAAACAATTTTATATTTTTTTTCCACATAAATATATGTCTATGATATCGTCACTAGGACTAAAAAGTAGATTTTTAAGAACTTCTAAAGAAACTTATTCTAGTAAACCTATTTTGAGATTGTTCCCAAGTCATTTGTTTCATTGACTTTATAATATATAACACTCGTGTTTGTTTACCTCCTACTCCTATAACTGGACTCTCCATTCCTTGCAACTCCTCTTTCCTAATTTTGGTTTTCAAAGTTACTTGTTTGCGCTTGTTCCACTCGCTGTGTGCTTTTTGTGTACTAGGGTTTGGCACTATCAGGTTATTACGTCAAAATTAGTTTTTTGATATAGAAATATAGATTTTAGTAGGTTGATCTTGTAAATAGTAGTGAAATAGAAATAGAAAAAAAATAACTTTTTTTGTAAATTACATTTTAAAAGAGCTACTGTTGAACTGGCTCTTCTTAGCTAAACTGATTCCTAGACGGTCGTAGCTTTTTATAGGAATGACTGACCTTACTGACCTAACTTTGCAACTTTGCAATTCATAAGTGCATGTAGTGGCCTGATTGAATAAATAATATTTTTATTTGATATTTATTGGTGCCTTGTTTTTAGGCACATATTTTGTTAGCTGTATATAATATACCAAATTGTGTTTATACTACTGTAAGACTTGTACAAATTAGAGAAAGAATACCTGGAGTTATATATAGCTTTTTGCGTATCTCTCGCATTTAGCAGGGTAGGCAGAGAGAACATAGTACTTAGACACTGTTTTCTTTAGTCTTTATAAATATAAATACATAATATAAGCTTTATATGTAATGTGTGTGTCTGTGTGTGGCAGCGTTGCAATCGCAATGTATTTCGCGGATCCTCTACGGAGCTTCAAGACTAGGTATTAACTATAATTATATATAATTATGTTTATTTTATTTATGTTCACGCATCTTTCCCCATTTAATTAGCAGAAACAAAGAACTTAGTGTTAAGACACTTCGTTCTTTACTTTCCGTTTTAGATAATTATGTATATAAAATAAATTATTTTGCACTATAGTCTTATAAATTAAGAATTTTGCAATAATTTTCTATCTGTATGTACGTTTTTAATATTATCTATATTATTGCACATGCTTATAATTTTATTGAAGCACTTTTATTTTATTTCAGTTTTGTTTTTGTTTGTTTGCTTTATAGGGCACGAATCAGGCGAGTGAGCCGCGGATGAACTTAAAATCAAAATTGTTCAATGCGTTAGGTATCAACACGGGAGGAGCCGGCCAGTAGTGCTTTAGACACCTAGGGAACTAGGACATAGGGTAAACCCTATTAGGGCCTTAAAAGGCCTGCGGACCTAAAATATAGAGTCTAAGTGCCTACATTGAGGTCCATTTAGGCCCATATATTATAAGCTCACTCGCTTCTATGTGAATGCTCCCGGTTAACGAGGAGCGTTCATGTCTCACACTCAAATTATTTGCCCGCCTATTTGTGTTTTGTAGTCACTTTATTATATAAACTTTGTTTAGTAAAGAAAATCTTTGAGTCTTTACTGTTTTTTTACTATTATAATTGTTAAATCATGTCATGGTATCACATATAAAGCCTGTGAAATCCAATATGGCGGGCTGACTAGCTTAGATTAATTTATTAGCATGCTATTTTAGGCATAAGTTTTAAGAGAAAAATACAAAAAATATTATTGAAAAATATCAAAATACGTCGTGAATGTGTGATACGGATTTTTTTTAATGGAAGCATGTATGCCGTCCTCCAGAGATATTTGTAATAATTATAATTAATTGTTATATATAGAAAATTGAATTTATGGTGCGAGTTGAAGTGCTAGTTCTGGAGTGAAAACAATAGAGATGTTAATAACTAGAAAAAGTATTACGAATACATTCAAAGGAATCGATTTAATAGCGATTTTTTAAGAAATCGATAGTTTCATACTGTAACAAATAAGTTATAATGTTGTAACTTTTTACAGGAAATTTTGAGACTTGTATGATTTTAATAATTAACGTATTGCTGCGCTTTTATGAGGTGTGTAATATCGATATTGAATCGATTTTGAATAATGTTGTTCGTAATCGTTCCTTTATAGTATGATCGTGAAGTATATTTGAAATATTATTTGCATTTATAATCTGTGGCGTGTCAGTTTATTTTTTAATTCAATTCTATGCATGATACAACGACGTTGTTTTATTCGCTTACAATTTTTAATTTTTAATATAATGATGATTATTTTTATTATTATAATTATTTATTATCTGTCGGATGCATGATTTTTTTTATTCTGGTAATATTGAAGTATATTTAGTAGTTATATTTTTAAAATGTTATGCTTAACTCATTCCAGTGTAGCGTACGTTTCGGTCTAAGCTTTATGTGAATAGATTATATAAATATTAATTGTATTTTTTTTATAATATCGATATTATTTTTATTCGTACGAGGTGCTGCTTGGGAATGTTAATTTTACACTACATTTTTAATTATACAACAGACACAAATTACCGTCATTTTTTATTGTCTTTTATTATTTTTTTTATTAAGAATCTCCATTGCAATTGACACTCGAGGAATATTTTTAATTTGGTTCTTGTCTAACATCGCGATGTCGAATAATTTTTAATTGTTAATAAATATTTATGTATCATTTGTTTTTGTTTTATTTTCATTTTATTTTATGTTACTTTTTTCGAGTTTTGTGCGGTCGTAAGGTGAGTCTACGGTGTTATGCAATTTATAGTCCACGACATACACATATCCTTGTATTGTAAACATGTAAGGAACACAAAGCACTGACAAATGCATGAAAACACATACAAAAACAAATAATTACTAAAAACAGAATTACAGATGTGTTATATAACGGCTTTCGCTGTTAGTCTCGTAGATGCATGTCGCATCTCATTCATTTCATATTCTATTTTCTATATTTCTTACATTTAGTAATGAACTCATTATTATATTTAAAAATAATTAACGGGCATTTGTATTTTAATTAATTAAAATGTCCCGCCCAGTTTCCTTTTTTATTATTATATGTCAAACATCATGTACAATGTCATTATAACATACATCCTAACGTATTTGAAATAAAGATTGCGATTCATTACAATATAAATGGTTTCTTTTTTTAAAAGACAATATAAATTAATAAAATATTAGTGGTTGGAGTATAAATTGCATAACACGGGGCAGGGCGCGGGCGAGGTGTCTCGGAGCGCCAGTTTCTCGAAACTTCGCGAAAGTCTGAAGCGCTCGTCCGCGAGACTATTGCACCGCCTCGCCGGCCGCCACTCCGCGCACCTCCCCGACATAGACTACACCGACCCCGAGAGGTTTGTGGACACTTACACACAACGTGTAGAACATTATAATTCATTATTCAACAATATATACTTTTTTGTAGAGTTGAAAAAGTTACTTGTTAATAGAAAAAACATCGTTGTATGATTATTTTTTTAATTTTACTTAATTATAAATAGAATCAACTCTAAACAATTTTCTATTTGTCATTTAGCGGACTAGCGTGTTTGTCTCACAAATTTTACTCCACAAAACATTTGTAGTTGCTGGTTCACTCATCCATTATTTTGCATTAACGTAGCTTCTTAACTATATTATGCTATGCAATTAGCTTTTTGCCCCATTAGAAGCACAAAAATGTTAATAATTTCGATCACTAATAAAAAAACGTGGTATAACATGCTAAAAAGACCTAATATTATAAATATCTTGATAAAAAAACTTATTTCTATAGCATGAAACGCGCAAGCTCCCTGTCCGAGCTCAGTAGATCGCAGGAGGAGCCCCGGTAGCCTCCAGCCCGGCGGAGGATGCTCATCATCAGGTATATCACCTCCACCATCGTCAGGATACTGTCGCTGCAATCATGACATTCAGTAGATTTGTGAACGTCTAACTAATTGTCTTTGAATAAAGAGATGTTGACAAAATTAAAAAAAATAATTTTAAAAGTATAAAAGTTAATATTTTATGGTATTCTGTGTAATTATATAAACTAAAAGGGATTTCATATTCTTGAAGTTACAGTATAAGTCGATGTTGCATTAGTCACTTGGTTTTACGGTAAAATATGATATACCATGCTCTTTCAAATTTATTCTATTAAAAAGAAAATTATCAAGTATATATTATGGAATTTGTATGCTTATTTAAAGCAACTAGTCAGTATTTTGTCAACATCGCTATAAGATTTTAATAACTACATAGAGAAAAAATAAATCTGGAGCGTCTTAACATTGAATCTGCTATATTTTGTGAAAAAAATAGATAATAATTCAATAGAATAAGCTTACATCATTCCAACGAAAATTGAAGTAGATGTTTTTTGTGATTTGCGTCAATGGTAATGAATAAAACATTTTAAAGTGTGCTTAATTTTAAATGTATAATTATATTATATTTTACATTTGCATATGTTTCGTATTAATTATAAGAATATTTTCACAATTCTTTAGTTATTCACTTGCTATTTTTATCTGTTAACACAATAACACCTTTTTTTGAACATGATCTATGTTTTATTTATTTTTTAAATAATGTGCAATTTTTTATATATTTACATATTTTAACTGATGCATTTAAAAATCAGGTGCTTAGAAATTAAATTATTTATTATTTAAGAAATTTAAAATGAAATAAAAATATTTTAGTATCCTATCAAGTGTAGGCTGAATAATTGAATGCTAATGTCTTTTAACAATAAAAGCTCTAGAGTCTAAGAAAAACATATTGTTTATTGCGCCTTGTCAGTATTTTGCCCAAAAGTGTACTTAAAAGCTTTCTGTGGCTTAATCACTGCAAAGTCTTTGTAATTTAAGATATTTAGTAGAATATGTAGAATTTACTGCGCAAGAAATCATGAAAAAAAGAAATAATGAGTTGTAGTAAGCAAATGAATTCTTGCGCGGCTTCAAAATAATAATGCAGCTTTTTTTATTATATTGATCTCAGTTACGATCTGAAATAAAGATAATTATTAATCATTCTGAAGTTTCACTACTCATCCATATTGATAAATTGTACAGTGTTATCCAAATATATTGAATTTCAATAAAAATGTACCTTACAGAACTGCTCTTTATAGAAAATCTCAAAAGTTCAAATTTGTTCAAAAATCACTGAACACGTCTCTTGCACTACATTAATTATAATATATTAACAGAAGATATTTTTATTAGAAATTGCAACTATTATGTTCTTATATAGTAACTTATTTACTATATAGGAAATTCTTGTTTAGTTAATTAGTAAAAAAAAGTGTAAGGGTCGTGGCACAGGGGCACAAGCGTGAGATGCAGTTGCGTATAAATGCAACTGGTTATGGGTTCGATTCTCACTCGAGGAAATGAAATATTTAATATTTTCATCGCTTTGGAGTCATCGCGCCGTTGAGTTCTGCCACTCTGTACACAATGTTTTCAAAATTCG
>DWAN01001294.1:0-18417 GCA_018230445.1 Heliconius hewitsoni | reverse complement strand
ATATATATATATATATATATATATATATATATATATATATATATATTAAAAAATACAACTGAAATAGGCCTATGAGAAAGAATAGTTTTGTAGGCATTTATCACAGTTATAGAATCTAAATCAATGATTTTAATTATTTTTTTGTCTATTTGTTTGTGCATGTATAACTAGTTTAATTACTGTTTTCATTATTCTAATTTGATAAATCTACCTTAACATTTAGTGTTTGTTATATTTTAATCAATTCACAAATTATAGTCATATCAATTTACATTTCCATGCAGTTGAAGTTGCAGGTATAATAATAAATGTGTATTTTTATCTATTTATCATTTTGTTTATTGACTTTTTTCCTACTTTCACAAATGGCATGGTAGATAAGAAGAACCTAGTGTTTAAACACTTAATTTTTTAACCATTTTAGAAGTATTGTGAAACTCAACTCGAAATATTGTAAATCTTAACAAACCAAAGAATATAAAAAAAAATAGAGAGATAATCATAAAACAAAATAGTCATTGAATGAGTTTTCTACATCTCATAACGAGTACAGGCAGCTACTGTCCCATTACACAATGATAACCTTGTTTATAATATTTATAAGTAATATGAAGAAATCACTATAAACTAGAGTGTATTAGAGTAATTTCTAAATACAGTGGGATGTTTATTACAATATTTTCAATTTCCAATCGGTGAATAGAATTATTTACACATTTTTAATATATTAGAGTGTTATCCTACACTTAGGAAACTTTTCTTAAAAAAAATTGAGTTCTCAATGTCAACAAGCAATGTCTCTAAAATTAGACATTGCGGGAACAGAATGTCTTCACACTGCCTTCCTCTGCCTACCCAATATGTGAGTTATGGTGTGCTGATACAAAAATTATTGTAATATATAATATAATTAATACATAAAGACTTACTTCTATTTATAC
The DNA here is from genome assembly GCA_018230445.1 of Heliconius hewitsoni. Taxonomy (NCBI): domain Eukaryota; kingdom Metazoa; phylum Arthropoda; class Insecta; order Lepidoptera; family Nymphalidae; genus Heliconius; species Heliconius hewitsoni. The sequence continues at coordinate 17,476 of DWAN01001294.1, read as the reverse complement.
TTTATACATTATCTTAAGTGTTTTTTAAATACATATTATCTAAATTGTATAAAAAAATCATAATTTGTCAGTCTGTGTATATTTGTAATACATTTGTGTTCAATAAAGCTTAAAAAAATATACATACTCTGATTTAACGGCGCCATTGTAGCGTAGAGGAGGAGGAGAATAATTAAATATTTAATATTTTTATTTCCTCACTCTGGTAACGAGGCAAAGTGCGGCGTCGAGTTAAGCAAACTCAACACGCAATGCCTCAAAAATTTGGCAAAAAGTGGGGAAAGGAAGTCTTAATGAGGAGCGAAGTGTATTAGAACTAGGTTGCCAGGTTCCTTCTGTCTACCCTGCTATGTGAGAGGTACAGCGTAAAGCAAAAAAAGAAACATTCAATTGGTCTATTTAGATAACGCATGGGAATTTGGTTTCGTTGGTCGATGACATCATGAGTGGCGGAACTCAACGTCACAGTTTGTCTTACCAGTTAAAATATTTAAAGTTTTACAGGTAGCAAGTACATACTTTTAGTGAACCTTTATATAAGATCAGTAAAACATTACAGCCTTTCTCTTTATATTGTTGCTTCACTGCCATGACTGCTACGTAACTGTTCATACCTTATTGATAATGTCAACTTTTTGCATTATTTACTACTGAGTTGTCTCAACCTCGTTCAAGAAAACCTATAAAAAAATTCAACGTATCGGGAGTCGGAAAGTTTTTGACTGCTTTTAGCTATTTTAACATTTTTATCACAGAAATGCAAAAAAATGCATCTCATCATAACGCATATAGGATTTGGATCCTTTTTCAAATGTTTTTGTCCCTTGACTTGGCGTTGAGTTTTACTACGCATTGTTTCTAAAATAATCTTTCACAATAGGTGTATGTAAATAACAAATAAAGTGTCAGGAAACGACGTACCTACATCTATCTATTCAGTTTACAAAAAAGTGACTTGAAAAATATCTACGACATTGTTTACAATTCTGCATTTTGCGGAGCAAACAGAAAAGAAGAAAGAGAAAGGGATTGACATGTTACTTCATTGTATGTCAAAGATACTGTGTGTTTGTATTGACATTGGCATCGGAGCTCCCAAACGCATGCACCGATTTTGATACATTTTTTTATTTGAATAAAAAAACCTTTTTTAATATATTTTTTGCCCTGGTAACGAGGCAAAGAGTGAGTTCCGCCACTCAACACACAATGCCTTCAGAATTCGGCGGATAACGAAAGTGTCTTACAGAGAACGGAGTGTTTTAACACTAGGTTCCCTGGCACACTCTGTCTGCCCTGCTTTATGCGGGTTATAGTGTGAAGTTAAAAAATGGATAAGATTTAACTCTGCAAATTCTCCTGCTAGATCTTCCGATAGGTCTTATCCACATATTTTATCTATATAAAATAGAATAAAACAAAGATACTAAAAGATTTCAGTTAAACATTAACATTTTTAATAAGCGAATTTGAACACGCAACCATAATGCCTTCGATTGACAAGAGTACCAATTACTGGTGACCATATTGGTGATTTCTGAAACTTGTTTATTACGTTATACTTGTATTACATCAAAGTTGAGATAACCTACTCGACCTCCTTTTTGAAAATTCATTTATCCATATAGAGTAGTTATCTATATGTAATATGCATGATTTTTTCACTATCTCGTACCGGACACCTGATTTATCATGAATTAATAAATATTTTTCTCTTTGTCGGCTTAAGAATGAAATGACTTATTTTTATTATTCGTTCATTTTATACTAGCGTCTCGCTCGCGACATTGCCCGCTTGAACTATATAATTATTAAGGGGCCGTTCAAGTATTACGTAAGCACTGTTTGGGGACGGTGTCTTGGGTTTGCTTATTTTTGACGTGTTCAATGATATATTTTTAAGAGAATTGCTTATTTTTGATGGCATAGAGGAGGGGGGGTCCATAATTGCAAAAAAACTGCTTATGTAATACTTGAACGGCCCCTAGCTTAGTAATTTGCATTACTTTCGTTTTCTAATAATGTAATTTAAAATAATTCTATACCTAAATACTCTGGTGTCGAGGCAAAGCGCGGCGTTGAGTTCTGCCACTCAAACCGCAATGCGTCCAAAATTCGGCAGAAAATGGAGAACGGAGTGTCTTAACACTAGGTTCCCTCTGCCTGCCCTGCTGTTTGCGGGATACTGATTTATTTTATTTATTAACTGATAGAAATGAAATAATTAATGAAAGTTTAAGGAATTTTTCCAAAATACAATAGTGAAAACTGCAATGAAATCGGTTAAGCCGTTTCTGAGATTAGTCCACACATACTTCGGATAAACGAATATAGACAATCATACAAAATTAATTATTTATTACTTTGATAAATGCCATTAATGATAGTTTCTCTCATAAACCCTCAACGTACAGACCAGTTCCATTTTTATTACATTTGTAAGGGATAATATAAGTGTAAATAGGTATGTTATTGTGTAGTAGTGTAGTGTGTATTAAGAGAAAAAATATGCCATCACACAGAATTAATCTGTAAAAATGTATATTGTTAGTTTTAAATTACATATTTTCGTTTCTTTTGCTTAATTTATTAAGATGGAGTATTAGATTATATTACGGACGCAATACGTTATCTCCCTATGTGTATAATAATACTTAGTGAACGAAGAGTGGAGTTTTCGTTCCCTAAGTTTTCTTTTAATCTTGTATCCTGCATATAGCGGGGTAGGCAGAGAGAACCCCGAGTCAAAACACTGTTGGGTGGTGAAACTCAATGTCGCTTTTTGATCAATCAGATGAAAATAACACATTTTCCTTAGCACAAATCAAATCTACTAGTATTATAAACCGTAAAAATATAATTATAAAATATAATAAAAAATATAATTTTTTTGAGAATACGTAAAAAAGTAGGAAAGTGAAACCTTCCCAGCGTTCTGATCACATAGCCATAACATAAGTTCTCATCTAGCTTACGTCCTAAAGTCGTAATTTACGTTTTTTCTTTACAAATCTTTACAAATTTCTTCTACCTAAAGATAAATAAATGAATTGATTTTCGAACATAAATTTTAACCAGCACCAACGTAGTGATGAACTACACAGAAGTGGAAGGCAAAGTGCGTGAAGCTACATCAGACGAGGCGTGGGGACCCACTGGACAGCAGATGCAGGAACTGGCCTTGGCTACCTTCACATATGAACACTTCCCTGAGGTTATGTCCATGTTGTGGAGACGGATGCTACATGATAATAGATCGCATTGGAGACGGACTTATAAGGTTAGTATTCCTTTTTTTATAATACTATGTCATACTTTTTTTTATTTTGACAACATAACGTTGAACAGCATGTAATTGTAAAGACGATGGTTGTGGGTTCGATTGCCACGGGAGAATGAATTATATTCATTTCCTAGCGCTGGTATCAAGACTAAGTACATCGTTCCTCCATTTAACGCGCAATACCTCGAAAACTGGAAGGAAAATAAGAAAGGTACATAAGATGAGAGATAACCCTTTTTGGATAGGCGGATTCGAATGATTCGTGTAATCAAGGTTTAGAAAAAATAAAAGAAATAGCTGTTCTATTAGTTTATATTCATATTAATCTAAATATCTTTATTTTCTGTTTCAGTGTCTCCTTTTATTGAGTTATTTGGTGAGAAATGGCTCTGAAAGAGTGGTGACATCAGCGCGCGAGCACATATACGATTTGCGCTCCCTCGAGAACTTCACATTTGTAGATGATATGGGTAAAGATCAGGTAAGAAAGAAGAACATATAATGTATAATACTAAATATACACGGTTATCCCGGTTTAAAAATTTAATTTAAAATGTGTAAAAAAAAAGTCCCGAAAATCAAATTCTTGTTTTAGTAAATATCTTCTTTAATTTTCTGGGATCTTCTTTGGATTCTTTTTTTGTTGAGTTGTGATTGTTTTTTTTTCACTAAGCAAGTTATGTCTCGAAAATTAGATGAAAAATGGTGAAAGAAATGTTTTAACGCCAAGTACCTTCTTTCGACCCTGCTAAGAGGGAAAAATCTGAAACTGATAAAGCTTCCCGCTTTTAATAATAGAAATTATTACATTTAAATGTTTTTCAGGGTATCAATGTAAGGCACAAAGTGCGGGAGCTCATTGACTTTATACAGGACGATGAGAAGTTGAGAGAAGAGAGGAAGAAGGCAAAAAAAAATAAAGATAAATATATAGGTAAGGTATAATATGATATCTGTTTTTGAAGTAAATATAAGAAAGTTTTTAATAGAGATTTTTTTTTTTCATTGTCACTGCACTGTTTTGTCTTTCCCACTATTTTACACTTAACCACTCCCACGAGTTGATTGCTAGATATATTTTACACTTATGTGTCAATTTATGTAATTGAAATGAAATATATTAATTTAGTGCAATAATGAATATTCTAAAGTGGGGAGCTGAGGTATGACCTTACTATTGTTTTCTTTGCAAGAGGTGCATAAAGCATTCCCCAAAACGAAATTGAAACCCACAACTACATTACAGTGATGTGAAATCTTTATTTATTTCAATTTTATTTTTTATAGGTATGTCATCAGAAGCGATAGTGATGGGCGCTCGAGGGAACATGAACATGGGTAGCGGTGGAGGCGGGTGGGGCGAGTACAGCGATAGAGGGACTTCGTGGGGTTAGTATTGTAGTGTATTTTAATAAATTTACATTATCGTTATATAATAATTATAGCTAATAGAAATTTATTAAATTTACTATATAATAGCTTGTAAATATAAAAAATGTTCCAGTTTAAATATACGGGCGTCAGTAAGCCTCGTCGCTAGAACATGTTACAATTAACTTCAAATACACGCAAATTTTATTAGAACGAAAATAATGTGATAATCAAAACTTATTATTAAAAAAGCAGATACACTGTTATTATTATTGTTTATTTGTGTTTTTATTTTTGATAAAACTCAAACGATGTGTAACTTTTACTTTTACAGTTTTTATATTCTTTTTGTTAAATGATTGATTTGAATATGTATATCGAAAGTGGCACAAAACAAAAAATATCACATAAATATCCAAATTCTTATTTAAAATATATTATTTTGCAGTTTTTTTTTTGTTTACTCAACAGATGAGAGTAAAGAAAGGAATGACGAAGACGACTACGAAAGAGAGGACTCAGATGGTGAATATGGGCAGAGAAAACCACAAAAGTGTGTATTATTTTAGTATAAAATTGATTATACATTTAATTTTATTTTTTATTGGTTAGTAAAATAAAACTAAATGTATAATTTATTTATTTTCCAAAGTTTTTTTTATAATTTAAGTTTAAAAATACATTTTTTTATTTGTAAATTCTAAATTTGCTTCTTGAATTTGTATTTGGAAAATACATTGATAATTGAATAGATAATTAAACAAGCTTAGAGGCCGTTGTGGCGCGATAATCGTAAGTTAGATTTTTTTCATACTCTCGCTCTGTTAGGTAAACAAAACGCAGCGTTGAGTTCCACCACCACACCACGCAGTCTTAACACGATGTACCCAGTGCCTATATGTATACGGTATACACAGTGAAACTAAAAAAATAACGATTTTTTTTACAGAGAAAACGTGTACCGCGACTCAGAAGTGATAGACGAGTCCCCTCCGCGCAGTCAACGACCTCGCGATAGAGAGAAAGAAAGAGAAGAGAGGAATAAAACATTGAACATCAGCCTGCGCAGTCCCGCCCGGGTGAAGCCCAGCACGCCCGTTAAGAAAATTGATTTAGGTAATATGTGTTTATTTATTTTTTCTCTCTCACGATATATTTCGCATGTAGAGGGTTAAGACACTGTTGTTACCCATGCATCGCCGAATGCAGTGCTAAGTGGCGGAAACCAATGCCTCGCTTTGCCTATTTACCAGAGTGAAAAAAATTAAGATTAGTAAATAATAAATGATTGCTCTGAGTGGACATCGAGCCCACAATCGTCGCGTTCACAGTTACGCTTCTGTGCGCTATTCTTGACAAATGGCGTTTTATTTTATAACGATAATTTTGTTAATTATTTTGTTTAAAAGAACACTTTTTCATTTTTGGAAAAATCTCTTTTATTTTAATTGTATTAGGTTTTTTAAAGAGTAGTTAACACTGTGGTTTCATTTAAAGTGGTACACTGTATATATAGCCACTTCCACCATTATCGAATGTTACTGACTTCCTGCGGCAGATATTCTTCACCGAGCCGGTGCGCTGGCAACATGTCCTAGCGTTTTATCTGGACCAAAAATTTTCGGAATTTCGTCATCGCTTCTCGGCCTTTTGGCTTAGATCAAAGTGAAGTATCTGTTCTTTTCAGCTTGATATCTGAAAGTTCCCGCACCGCGGGACCAGTATATTAAACTGATTTTTGTAAGCTGACGGGGTGTTCGGGGCTCGCCTCACTCCTGTCGCGGGTCGACCCGGTATTGCATTGCCGCCGGGATCGGCTCACATAATAAAATCGAAGAGTTCGTCAGTGATATTTATATAATAGTTCACGATCATTTGTAAGGGTGAACCAGTTCATATTCCGACCCGATCATTGGAATGACACAACAACATTAGAGTATTCAAACTAGCGAATTCAAAAGCTAACGCTACCTTTACAATTATTAACATAGATTCAAAATATGTAAAATTAGTTTTAGAAATTTAGTTTTAAATTACATTATACTTATATTTTTTTTTTATTAAAAAATACAAATGGAATAGAATATCTGAATACTATCCATCCTGCTAATTGCGGGATAGAGCGTGAAGCCGAAAAAAATTACCGTTTTTACAATCACCCGTCGTACCCGTAGTTTTTTACAATCTCAATACAAATTTAAACATTTGTATTTTTTGTCTTTTGTAGCAGGGTTAGCAGGTAACCTAGTGTTTAGACGCTCCGTTTAATACTTGCTACTCAATGATAGAGACATTGCGAGTTGAATGTCGAAGCTCAACACCGCGTTTTGTCTTGTGGGAGTGGGAAAATGAAAATAATAAATAATTCATCCCCACGAGTGGAAATCGAACACACTACCGTCGCGTACAATCAGACACTGTGCCAAAACTACCACGGTTTAAACATATTTTTTTAAATTCCAGGTGCAGCAGCGTCCTACGGCAAGTCAGCCAATACAAGTACCAACATGTCCGCCAATACTGCCAACATAACAAACATAACCGCCAATGCTGCCAACGCAAACAATAATTCACAAGAACTATTAGATGATCTGTTCAAGACGTGTCCGGCGCCGTCTCCGGTCAATACTGCTAATGTAAATGCGAATGTTGGCAATGCTAATGCTAATGTCTCGTTAGTTGAAGATGATTTTGATCCGAGGTAAGGAATGTTTGTAACATTTTTAAAGTTTCACAAAATATTATAAAAGTACTAACGTAAAAGTACTACTTTTTGCCTTAGAAAAGGTAAATAGTTAGAAAACGTTTAAAAAAATTATGAAGACGCCTTTGGAAACAAATAAAATGTAACTACGCGTATAAGAATTTCGTCTAATCTTCATGAGAACGTATGTCTTAATAGCTTAAACGGTAAATAAGATACGCTGATACTAATCCCACTATCATCATTTTTTTTTGTAAATTTTCTGCAAAAACATTTTTCGAGATAATGAATGTTGGAAGTTTAATATTTTTTAACATATAATTCGGCTTCTTACTTTAGTTATAAGCTTAGGGGTTACGAAATAGAAGATTTTACAACCACACACAAATTTGGATTATTGTCAACAAAAAGATTTGTAAATACAAATAAGAAAAGAAACAAACGATTTATGTGCTTCAGAGCTGAAGAGCCCACTTCGGTCCCCAAGGAGGGCGACTTCACGGACTTCACGCAAGCCTTCACTGCCGCTCCCAGCGATACGTTCGCTGACTTCACTAGTGCTTTCAATAATAATGTTACTAGTTCTGGTAAGTTTAAGTTCATGGTACATTTTGAAGATGTGAGAAGTTCAAATAACTTTCAGAGTTTCATGAATGTTGTGATGTGAAATTTGCTAAACGGCTGTGAATGTGAAAACAAAAATGTAAACAGCGTCACTTTATATAGTATATAGCAGGGTAGGCAGAGGGAGGGACGCTACTGTTTTACTGTTTAGACACTCCGTTCCCCACGCATCGCAAATTGCAAGAACCAATGGACTGATCACAATATGAAGAACGATGTGAAGTAAAGTGGTTATTGTTTAATTCACAATAAAACAAATACGGAGTGTATTTAGTCCTTGAAATTGAGCGGTATGTGAGGAACGGTGTGTATTTACATTTCCTCTGCCTGCCCTGCTGTATGCGAGATACAGCGTTCACGCAAAAGAAAATATTTTGGTTAATTTTTTCTAATAATCTGGCACACTCTGTTCTTTTATAGCATATATCAGATAAGTGTAAATTTGATACTTTTACATGTTTTCAACGTGCAAAAAAATTAACGTTCTGAAATTTGAACGTGCGCCGCAACATTTATAAGTTGTAAGTGTGCATTTAACAGTTTGTACATAACTTGATGTAAATGTATGACAGAGCGTTTGAACCCCAACACGTAAAATTTTTTGTTAGCAGAACGATTAAATTAAAATATTACATCTATTCGCCGAGTGACAATCGAACCCACAACCGTCGCGTTCACACTCTGTGCCTCAACTCTTATATATATTTTAAATAAACACATGTTCCATACAATTTCAGTGCCATCTTCAAACCTGGATCTTCTCTCGGAACTATCATCGCCACTAACTAACGTGAACTCCACACTCTCCACCAACCAACAAACAGTGCCACAACCAGTGCACATGCCTGTGCCAGTAGACCCGCTGTTTGATCTGACAGTGGACTCGTTGAGCGACCAATTCGCTACGTTGCAGCCTGTTAGTACAGGTGGGTTGGTTTTTATATTTATTTGCAATTTTTTCTGAAAAACGTAGTCTAGTGCTAGTGGGCAATAGTGGCTGTGTGTGTGTGTGTGTTATTTTAATCTTATTTTGATATATTTTGTGTTGGAAAACTGACAATATTTATGTATAATCATTCATTCGGAGTGAAAATTGAACCCACAACCAGTGCAAGTGTGAGTGCTAGTGGACCTGCTGTTTGATCTCACAGGGGACTCACTGAGCGATTGATCTGTTTACTACACTTTAGTCTAATACTACAGGTGGGTGGTAGTTTTGTTTTTTTTTGTAGGATAAATGGTTGGTGTTGTTTGCTAGTATTATTTTACATACAATGGGGTAGGCTGGTGGTGTACGGAAAAATTTACAAAATGTTGTTATTTTAAATTGTATAATAGTCCTTAAACAATTTCATGATGTGTAGACATTATTTATTAAATTAATACATACATTCATCACTCATATACACATACACACAAAATGGCCTTATTAATAAATGTAATAGAAGATTTACATATGATTATGGCTGCAGTATATAAAAACTATATATATTTTTTTCTATTTGAATAAATCTGAAATATAATAAAAAAAATAATATTACTTTTATATAAAAGTGCTCGTTGTAATCATACAGATAATGAAATAATAAAAATTAGTTCTGGTCTCATTAACATGAGACATATACAGCCTCCAAAAACATTTATAAATAAGACCTCATAACAAAACATATATGTGACTTATATATAAATTTGTGTGAACAGTAGTTGTACTGCGGTGGTCGTTGAGTCGTTTTCCTTTGGGCACATTCAGGTGTTTGTGTTTGCAGGGCTGCTGGCGGCCATGCGCGCGGCGTGCGCGCATGCGGCGCTGCGCGGCGTGCTGCGCCTGCTGCCCGGCCCCGCCTGCGTGCCGAAGCTCACGCGGCTGGATGACGTCATATTGTCTGCGCCGCTTAGAAGTGAATACGCAAACCTATTGGGTAGAGTAGTGCGCACTCTGCTACCGAAATGGCCGGATTTTGAAGAAGTCTCCGCTTTATTTACAGTGGAAGAGAGTTTCGCTATAAGTCACGAAATATTAATTAATCTGTGTGGATTTTTGAAGGAGGAAAGGAATTCCGTTGTGTTGGAAGCGTTGGCTTATATTACGTTGAAATTTGTAAAATGTGATGCCATCTTAGTATCTATTATTGATTGTAGTAGCTTAGTTATGAACGACAATAATAGACATGTACTACAAAACGAATGGGAAACCTATGTACAGTTATTGGCCACTGTACCCGAGAGAGTGGCTAATGCACTCAAAACTAAAACCCCTAAAGAGTTCTCCCACGAAAAGTATTCGTTTTATCTTATTTTTCACATGATACGATGTATAGATTTTATGTCAGAGTGTAGCTTCCATCAAGGAACACAGTATGATCTCAGTTATTTATCACATTTAATGTCTAAATTCATAACTAATTACAGTTTAAGCAACACCCAAAGTGTTTATAAGTTAATCGATATTCTAATCGCTTGGACAGATCCAGAAAACACAGACCAATGTAGATTTGTTCGACGGAAATTGATACAAACGTTATTAAATCGATTAAATCGGCAAGCAATCGATAAATTTGCGCTTCTTTTACTCAAACGAAGTCCAATAGATTACAAAATTAAAGATCAGTCGATAAAAAACGTTCTTGGAAATAATATAGATACGAACAAAGATTGGCACGATATATTAACTTTTAGGATACCTTTCTATGTACATCCTAAAGATTTTAGAGATACAACCGTCGAAGAAAATCTTGTTTATTATATATCGACTAGCAAAAACTCGGTACAAATGTTGACCGATTTGGTATATAAGTTGTGTAGAACATGGTCGGATGTACATTTAAACAATGTTGCCAACATTGATCATCATATGCACACCTCAATTTTGTTAATCCTTGCCGTTAAATATCGTATAGTAATTTGGCGAACGAGGCAAAGTACTTGGGATCTTTCGGAAATGAAAAAAATACTATACAAAGGCATGTCCAAACATTTAGATGTCATATCTCAAGAATTTCGATGTGTAGGAATGGCGACTATAGAGATTTTATTTAAAATGCTCGTCGAAGTGGATGATTCGGACAAAAAAGCGGTTGATTGCTTGAATTTTGATTTCGAGGAGCTAGGACAACAGTGTATAGATATTTATAATACGTTACAAGCCATCACACGTAAATGTTTACTCGACGATAAAGATAAAATACCTAATGTAGATGTAAGGCAAATCAATCTGAACGAGGCATTAGATGAAATAGCGGTGAAAGTTCACTCCGGTCAAGTGGAAAAACCGGTACAGAATACAATAATGACGTGCGCAGTTAAAGGGCCGCAGCAAACAAAAGAAATAGTCAAAACTATTATATCGGCAAAGTTAGATGCTCTAGGGAAGGGTAATCGTGATGAGGACCTCGATTCAGATGATGATCTACAACCTTATGATATGAGCAATGATGTTCTAGTAGCTACCAAGAAAAAGCCCAAATACTTGAGAGATCTCATAGAAATTATAAACGAAGCGAAAGATCAAGAATCTTTTGAAATTGCCTTAACAGCTGCTGAGGATTTGGTCAACAGACAACTTAAAACTGAGGATCCCAAATTAGCGGTTGAACTTCTAGAAATATTCGTTCATTTGGAAGAGAAATTCCATGTGGAGAATTTTAGTGCTATAAAGTTAAATACATCGGTACTAATAGTCTGCAGTCATCCGAAAGTCTCAGCGGAGTATTTGTGTAAGGAAATACACTCGGACATCGGCCGGTATTCCATAGCGACTAAAATTTTTATGCTAGACGTTTTAACGGAAGCCGCGGAAAAAATTGCCGATGTGAAAACCGATGTTGAAGAGAAACCGGTCAAGAAACCGGAACCAATCAGCAAAGAGGCGGCCCGAGAAGAGGCTTTACGTAAACGTCTATTGAAAAAAACTAAATATTTCCATTCGAAGCGACCTCATCATTTGTCGAAAGCGAAGAAAAATGTATTTGCAGCAGTTTCTGATTACTTCTTTTATCCACTTATCAGTGGATTTGGTTACCGGCAGTTGACCTTGAGCTATCACAATACAAGACAAGATATCGATAATCTATTACTACTTCGATATTTATCGGCGGTCGGTACTTTGATCTTGGCTTCCAAAAACTGTCCAAAATGTCCAATTTACTGTCGAGAAATACTCCAAATGGTTCTTTATTTACGTTTCTCACCGAATCCTTCAATACAAATGGCGGTTATCTCTGTGGTAGCTTCAATAGCTATCGCTTTACCGGAATCGCTATTAAAAGGTGAATATTACGATGTGATGATGGAACTGACATCTTGGTTGGTAGATACTCTAACCAGTCTCGAACTTACTAACCGTTTGGGAGGACCACACTCTGAGCCCGCACAGTTCGCCACTGAGATATTGGCGCTTTTGGAGAAACTTTTGGGTGATTAAAATGTTTGTTTGAATATTTTAAACATTCGGACATTATGGACGTTCAGATTGGCTATTTTAACATTAAAATGATATTAATTTTCGTTAGTGTTACTAATGGATACCGGATTTTTATGGAATCTCTTTGGTCAACTCAAGAGACTACTTAATTAAGGATATAAGATATATAAGAATTATCTTTAAGTTTATTTCAATCGAAACGTGTTTTCCTAATAGCTTATTGTTGTTTCCATTCCCTGCGGCCCTAACTTTATATCTAAGTCTAACTATAAATCTAACTGTAAGTTATAAGTCTAACATATAAGCATTTAGTCAATAACTTGTTAGATTGTAACCTAAAGTAAGTTAATTGTAATTCTATATAACTTATATGTAATACCCACCGCATTCGGTAACTAAGAATAAATGTTCTTTGTCTTTAATATGGTATTTTATTGAGTCACGTATATTTTTTACATACAAAAATACACACACACACACACACAAATAAACAAAAATAACTACAATTTTTTTTGTATTTAAATAGATTACATAAATATAACTAAATAGTGTTTCAATGAAATATAATTTGTATTTAACGTACATGAATCATAATTGTTATTACGATACAAAAGTGTTACGATAATGGTAGGTCATTTCTATTTTTTACAATTATAACTTTAACGAAAAATTACTAGATCATATTGCGGTATTATTTCTAAAATAAATACTCTATTTACAGTTATTATTAATTTAAAAAGAAATAAGTGAAATAAATTGATTGCAGGTCTCCAACCAACACCGGTCAGCCTACTCCAGCCGTTGTCATCGAATCCGTTACCACTGCCCCAACAAGCGAAGCCCGCGTTGAAATTAGGCTCTACTTGGGCCGACACCGGCGTTAACATCGACGTCGACAATTTATTAGGACCCCGTTCCCCCCGCGCTGCGCCGCCGCTTTCCATCAACCAATTAAAATCGAATCCAGCAAGTCCCGCCCATAAAATAAACCCCGGTTTAGCCAATCAGGTGCCAGGTGCCACCTTCCCAGTACCAGCGAATCAGATATCAGGATTCCCTGCAGCACCAGCCAATGGCATGGCAGGACCCTTTTTCCCTGCGAACGGGTCTGCAACCACCTCTCCCGCGTTTGCTGCGTTCGCCTCATTCCCAAATAGCGACAGTTTGCTACAATGATACTGGTTTTTGGCAGACGCATGCCAAACCGGTTGAAACCGGATTGAACTGCTTTGGAGATATATTTTAAAGTAAATTTTGATTTTGAAATGGTCGTGTTGTATTTTTTTTTTGCTTTGTCAGTAGCGTCATGGATTATAAATGTTAGAACAAACATGAAGGGTAATTTCTTTCGTCCGTCATTCGGAACGCTCAATTGATTTCAGTTGGTAATAAATAATCTCCATAGCAATAACATTTTGTGTAATGAGTATTTAGGCGGAGTTTTGTATTATTTATTTTGTACGTATTTTGATATTAAACAATTTAGTTGGCCGCCCTGTACTCGCATATCAGCTTATATCACTCGATATTATAAAATGGCGACTGCTGGTTGTTTTTTTATTTTCTTTCTTTATTGTTTATTGGTTTTATTTAAAAGAAAAATAAATATTACACAGGTTTTGAGATCTCTATGTGTAATGTATGAGATTTATATCAAAGAAATATAATATTTTTATTAGTCAATTATATAAAATTGGATTTTCTTTTTTTTTTATTCTGTTCGTTTAAAAATAAACAGATGCTTTAAAAAACAAATAGCAGTCTCCCATTATATTTTGTTAGTTATTTCATTAAAGTAGTTAGATATTGAATGATAACGAATTATATTTAATAATTCGTTTTTACTTTCTCTATACTAAAAAAAAACATAAAAATGGTCGATTTGCCGTTGAATGTCGTTAAATAATTTTAATATTGCGTATAATCTGTGCTAATGAACTAATTTCACTAATTATAATTTTTTACAGCATAAGTTTATTTAAGGAAATTTAAAGCGTCATTAATTATATGGAAATATTGTAGAGAAATATTTGTGCAAATTATAATCGGCAGATTTAAAAAATCAATGTAATCCTTTAATAACATTCGTTCAATATTTTCGAGAGGATGAAAATTTCAACATACTCAGTCGGTTTACTTTTATTAATGATAATAAACATTTGACATAATAAAAAGTTGCATGTTTAAGAAATATATCAATGATCCATACTATAAAAAAAACTTATTTAGTTTTTTTAAGGGTTCCGTACCTATTTAAACGGATTTATTAAAACGGAACTTTTTCCGGAACTAAGGCCGGTTTCAAGTCGATCTTCGATCTTGAGGGACGTTTTAATTCATAAATAATATATCTGTGAAAGAACTAAGACCCCGCCGCCCGTCCGTCCGTCTGTCACCGGACTGAGTTTCAGAAACCGTCATAGTTAGACAGTTAAAATTTTCACAGAACAAATACTGAAAACAGAATACAATTGAAATGAAGAAAACTCCGAAATATTAGGAGAATATATTATATGTTCACTTCAAAAATAAATACTTCAGCGAAGCTCCCAAGAAATGTGATTTTTTTGCTATTTTTATAGATGATGTGTGTACGGAACCCTTCGTGCGCGAGTACGACTGGCACTAGGTCGGTTTTTTTACTTTATATTTATATATATTTTGTATACCTCTAGATTTAAATTAATAAAATATATCATTAAAATATCGATATAAAAGTAGATCAGACGATTAAATTATTTATGCTTTTTTCATTACAAATTCTTTAAATTATGCATGAAAATAGCCAATTAATATACAAATTCCTTAATTTCTATTACAATATTGCGGGTCCGATTACAGTTGAAGCAATTTTTTCAACTTGTAACCTTCCATTGCTCAAACGATTTACAAACAATTGAATATACATAAAATTCTGTGCCTCATTTTTAAATTTTCTATTTATTTTTTTCATTTTTTATCTGTGTAAACTTTTTAAAAAAAATATTGTATCTTAAATATAATAATTATAATGTTGAATAGATTTGTATTAGTGTATATAAAATTTTAATATTAAATCGACTTGAATATCGATTTTGGTTCTAATCGATGCTAATTTTTTTCTTTTTTTTTCACCTACAATGGAAGTTTATTTTTTTATCAAATTAGTTTATTTTATTTTTTTTGTATATAGGTAGTAATATAAAGGTGTATTTAGTCTGAACTAGACTAGACTAAAACAGCAATTTATTAAAGAAAAATGATGTTACAATGACTTTGCGAATGACTTAGTTAAATAATTATGTTTATTTAACATCTCACGTACCAGCCGTCAAACCCAAGATTCTTAATCAAATGTTTGACGAATCGAAAAAATTATAAAAGATGGAATTATTTTAAATAAAGTAAATTTGTCTTTAAAAAACTACATGTTACAAAACCAAAAACGGTTTAGGTGACATTTATTATTATGATTAATAATAATGATATTTACTTAATAATAGAATATTTTTGTACCCGCTTCATTGTAGTGTTAGTGTAAATGTTTAATATTATCTGTGTACCGTTATGTGGGGGTGATTATCGATTTTACTCGCTAAATCGGTTAATTCTTTTGGGTAGGTACAATGTCAATATCGATTATTATTTAAAAAAAAATCGCTTAACGTCGTATGCTGCATATAGCATGGTAGGCAGAGGGAACCTAGTGTTAAGACACTATCCCCACTTTCCGCTGAATTTTTCGTGTTGGATGTTGATTGGTGGAACAATAAATTGGCATATACAAATAACAATTTACTCCACCAATTGGGAATCGGTAGCTCACTATCTTCACGTTTACTGTCACACGCTTGTGCCATTGCACCTCGACGGTTAGTTGGCTCAAGTGAATAATTAACAAACAGGTCATGGTAATAACTCTACTTCAACAAATTATTTTGGATATTTCAAATTATATATTTTTTTCTCGAATGGACTTTATTGCTGTTGACCTGGACTGGTCTTGACAGCGTCACCGTGCTGGGAGGGGCAAGAGTAGCTCGCCTCTTCAAATTGTCAATTCAGTCAGAATATGTTAATCGATTTTGTCACTCCTTGATAGGTTTCGTAGATATGGATTAACATAGTCAATGTATGTTAAAAACATTTCATATATACTGAAACCGGCCGTGGTATAGGGGCACTCGAAAAAATATAATCTTTAATATTTTCATTGCGGTCTGGTCTCCAGGCAAATATCGACTGTGGTTTTTGCCACTCAACACGCAATGCCTCCAGAATTCGGCAGAACGTGGGGAATGAAAGTTTCGTGGCACTAGGTTTCCAGGTTACCTCTGCCTACCCTGCTGTGTGGGGAACGTAGTAAGCGTAACTGCTTCACGAAAAAAATTGCTTTAAAATATTGATTTACACATCGAAAATTTTAATCGATTAAATAACAGATTTTATAACAACACAAATTAACAGAAAAATTGATGAAACATTTTCAAATTATCGATTTTGTATTATATCTTAAATCCTTTGACAGATCCGATTAACCGGTTAGTCGTAATCGCTCGCCATTTTTGTTATAGAGATGGGTGCAGGTTCGAACACTACGTGTAGTTAACTACTTAGTACTTAAATGTATGTATGTATATTAATTACAACCCCTAAAAATGAGAATATTATTAAATTTAGTATAAATAAAAAATTGCATGTGTTTTTTTTAGATTGTTTGTAATCATTATTGTATTTAGATTTTATGTTTAAGGGCAAGGGCAGCTTTTAAGAGCTTAGTTGGATTTAGAAGGTTAGTGGAATAATAATTCAATTTATTTATTTATTTGTGTATTTATTTTTCCAACAGCATAAAAAAATCTTACTTCCAAAAGTATAAAAAATTAGTCAAAAATTATTTTGTTTAGTTTTTTGTATTAAAATTTAGATTTTATGTTTAAAAAGGGATTTTGTAAAGGTATTTGTCGATGTTGGGACCAAAAAAGTGTACGAAAGATGTCATTTGTCATTATAAGCATTTAATTGTATGTTTTTGTATATTTATTTATTAAGGAATGTAACGTTTCTAAATATTTATTCCGGTTTAAATTTGCAT
>DWAN01001293.1:0-18417 GCA_018230445.1 Heliconius hewitsoni | reverse complement strand
GGGGGGGGGGGGGGGGGGGGGGGGGGGGGGGGGGCGTCACCCACACACGCGCGCCGCACAGCTGATGCCGACGCTGATTGCACGTAATTAAAGACTCTACACTGCGCTCTACTACCGACCACGTAGCGATCATTCATTATTTATTTATAAGAAAGAACACTTTAGTATAGCTAGCTCTATACAAATAGTACACATTTTTCATAGAAATGCAAATATTGTATATTTGTTTGTATGAACTTTATTATATTCGATATATGTATAGATTACATATTAATGTGATAGGAACAGCTGGTTCGTTGTTCATTATGATGAATTGTTTTATATACGAATATAACGACGACTTACTAATTGCATTTTATTGTGCGTTTGTCGTATTGTTATTATAATTTATTTCACAGCTGACTCTATTTGAACATTGTATATAGAAAGTTTTGGAAGTGAATTAGTTGTTATTGTAGTATTCAAAGTGAAAATAACGCTATCATTGTCCTCTATTACAATGACACCTTAATATATATGGGACAATTTTAGTTTATTGCTGATTTATAGTTAACAGTTTCTAAAAATATAATAAAATTTAATTTATGTCGTAACTTACAGATTATATAAGTTATATTTTATTTAAATTAATATTGCAAATCAATTTAATGAAACGTAATGAGATATAGCAATATATTTTTAAAATAATATTGTTTAATTAATTAATAAATATTAAAATGGAAGGTTTTTTACCTAATATGAACATATAAGTTAATTATTCGTTTTTTAAATATTTAAATTGTTACTAAACATCTCGAGAAATATATATTTTTTAAATTTACAAAACTTAGAATGTAGCGAGATTTGAACCCGCCCCATTTGGACAGTTCCCAAAAGAATCGTATTCATATCTCGTAAGCTTAAAAAATGTCCTATGTTTTCTGAAAATGTATTCAAGTTATATGCTAGCAACAAACATACTCATAAATAATACTGTTATTTATAAAATATTACCTCAGCGAAAGGAAAATTTTCACAAACATCGACCGTTTTCAAGCATTTCAATAACAAAATTGTTTTCATTGCTTCTAACTGACTAAAGAAAGTTTTGAAATGGCGATGGCGATGTAAAACAAACTGTTCTTGTTTATAACGAATATTATTCATAATATGTATGTAGTTGCTTAGTTTGCAACTATTTTACGATATAACTCTTTGATGACATCTATGAGAGGTGCGGGTTTGAGACCCGCTACGTTCAACTTTTAAACATTAAACGTGATATTAAAAATATTAAGAAATAATATAATTATTAAACGAATTTTGCATCTTAGTTACAATTTTCTCATGCGGTTATAAATCTAATTCATCAAGCGCAACGGTGTGTAAAACTGTCTGTAACCATTTTGTAGATAATAATTGATTTGCTTTGAGTGTTCTGGACGACTCGTTTTTCTACTTCACTAGCTATGGATGAACCGACGAACAGACATTTCGGTTACTTTCCAATTTTATCTACATCTTCTTTGTTTATAATTAATAAAAGAATTTTGTTCTTCGTTTGTCTCAGATAATTATCGAAAATAAAATTTTGAATGTTTTAATATTTCTATATGTCAGGATAAGAAAATAGTTATATAACTTTAAAATTATTTAGTAAACGAGGCCGGTCGTGACGCAGAGGCACAAGGTGTGACTGTAAACGCGACTGGTTCGATCCCTACTCGAGGAAATGAAATATTTATTTAAATTTATATTTCCATTGCTTCGGTCTCGTGTCGAGGCAAATACCTCCAGAATTCGGCGGAAAGTGGGGAACGGAGTGTCTCAACACTAGGTTTCCTCTGCCTACCCTTCTGTGTGCGGGATACAGCGTGAAGCGGAAAAAATATTAAATTATACGACTAGTTTTTATCAATGTAAGGAAACGACAGTTGACGATAATGTGCTCTACTTTTAGCCTTTGAGTAATATCTATCGCTAGAATATCATTTAGGTTAACGACTGCATAAATAAGACATTTCGTTCAGATTTTGTGTTTTAATTTGTATTCAGTAGATATTAGAAATTAATGATTTATAACTATTTTGTGGGCAATCGTGCGTAGTTTCCGTTGATGTTGATGATAAACACATAGTGGTGGATATATTATAACTTTTGAAATATTTAATTACGTTACAACACTTAAATTGTTTGGTTATTGGACCATATGTCTTTAAAGGCACTATAAATATTACTATGAAAGGAGATACGGAGAAACTAGTACTAGTGATAAGTGACACCGTTCTCCGATCTTTAACTCATATTATATGTATATACTATACTTAAAATCTACTTGTCTAAACTACTAAAAACTATCACTCTATAGAAGGATACCGTATTAAAATACGTTATCTAGTCTAGATAATAAATAGACAAAAAAATATATATATTTTATCCAAGAAATCTTTTTATTTTGAAACTTTTGTGTTATGATATTATTAATGTGATAAAATGTTTATGTATGGTTTCCTTATATGATGGAATTTAGTGTTTATTGTGCGAGTTAGCTGTAATTGGTTCACCGGATGCTCATTTCGATAATATTAATGAATGATAGTCGTGTTTCGTGTAGTAAATTTATTGAAATGTTAGCACCTCAATTGTGCAATTTCTTGGAAATAAGCTTTAAATATACAAAACTAGTACTTTGTCTGATTGTGAAATAAAGCCTTCATAGAATATTCATCGGTTTTTTTTCTGTTGAATTCTAAAGGCGTTGCATGTTGAGTAGCGGAACTCAACGCTGCGCTTCGCTCTGTTAACAGAGCGAGGAAATGTAAATATTAAATATTTTATTGTGTATGTGCATATGTCAAAACAAAAACAATTTTTATTTTGACTTATGCTATCAATATTTTTTTCTTTGTATATCTTTATCATAATATCTTACTTTGTATTTTCGTTTTACGCGTTTCGTTGATTAAACTTTTAATTTTATTATTTACTTTACTCCTCCATTTTTTTTATTAAGGTCTGATTTCAGTAGGAAAGCTACGATATTGTTCTTTGTTAAAATAAAAAATATATAACACTTGTCTGTATGTTTGTAATAATAGCCAACTCATTATACACCGAAGGTAGTACATAAGGGAAAAAATACAAGCATCAATCGTTACCGGCTCAGTGATTGACTGACTCTACCAGCACAATACAACTTAAAATGCATCGATAATAATAATAGAAAAAATCGAATTAATTCCGCTCACCCATTACAGACGTTTTTGATGTTTTATATTAAGGTTTTTTTGCCGTCTCTACTTAACTGTGTCGAACATTAACGACCGCTTCTTCAAAAGACTCTTTGATTTTTTGCACCTCTTTTTTTTCTGGCGAAGTTGGTCAATAGCTATTCGTTAGTAATGCCATCTTATTTTAGTTTAACATGAATTGAGTCATTAGGCTCGGTTTTAGTGCGGATGACGCGGAATGGCGGTGGCGCAGCCTCGTGTCTGAGCTAATGACATATGCGGTTTACTTTAGAAAGTTACAAAAAATATTATAGAATTATGTATACACTGTCATATAAATAAGAGGATTTCCTTTCATTCTATAATAAGATTTATATGTCGTATTAGATATATTTCATAATACAATATGTATTATGTGATTGTTTTTTTTTATTTTCATGTATTTTAGGAACAATTTGAGTACATAATGTGTTTTCTAACGCTACACTTTACCAAAGCAGACCAAGAAAATTAAAACGTGTTAATCGTAAACATTCACCGGAGAAAATTCCTAACTATCGCGAGCGTTCAACTCCTTCCAACTGCGCTAAGATTTTTTTATAGCTGAAGCTAAAACCACTGATGTATCCAGCTAATAGCAGGTAGGCGGACGGAAACTTTATATTTGAGACGTTACTGGATGAGTTAAGGAGCTCAACGCCGCATTTTGTCTATAAATTACAAGAGCGTGAAAATCAGAATCGAGCCGTTCCGATTACAGCCAGATGCTGCACGACGGCCTCATGAAAGCGTCTTCTAACGATTTTATATCCATCACGTACAAAGGACAGTAGCGCTTGAAGTACAACTTCATTATGAAACGCAAAAAAAGCACTTTAGAACGGGACGGAAGCGACACTGCAAAGCTTTCCACTTCTCTTCGGAAGACTGACAAAAAATAAACGTTTTATTTTTCTATACAGTATCGCTAAATGAGGTTCTTTCACAGCCGAGGTGTCTCTGTGTGAGGTGTCAGTTTACGTGTCTTAGTTTCTGTAATTGTCTATACATTGTCTATTGTAACTATTATATTTTATGAAATATAGAAAAAAGCTGCAGATAGTATTAATTTCACATTTTTTTTTAGATCAGAGGGATCCTAGGCTCCCACTAGCGCTAAAGCTCTCACTTTTCGCCGAATTCTCGAGGCATTGCATGTTGAGTAGCGGAACTCAACGCCGTACTTTGCATCATTACCAGATCGGTTATAGTGCACGCATGTATCTTCACCATGATTGGCCTCAAATTCTTAGTATTACATCTTTTATAATTATGTTAAACAGTTAAAAATATTTACAAATTGATTTATATAACAAAAATTCGACCATCAACCATTTTAGATTATCATTGCTACATTGCGAAGGGAGATTAAAGGATAGATAAATAGCCTTAGCACATTTTGATCGGGAAACCAATTAAAAAGCTTTGCCTAAGCCGGGATTAGAACTCGTAATCTCTAAAGCTACAGTTATACTTGTTAGATCAGTCTAAATAATATACTATTTAAACACTTTTAGGTACCCAAATGAAATGTAAATGTAAGCAGAAAGACAATTTAATTATGGTCCTCCTATATCAAATAACAAATATTGTTTACAAAAACATGATTCAGTGAGATAAAGTAGAGTCGACGCGGGCCAATTGGCTCTATCGCGTTAACTGTTACTGACGTCTGACATGCCCAACTCGTAAAATTGCTTATCTTTTAACTCTACGAGTTTTTTTGTGTTTCAGTTGGATGCTGTGCCAGATTTGATTATGTTTTCAATTAAAATATATTTATACTAAAATTAGCGGTTAATATTTTGTGACAGTATTGTATTTCGTATTAATATTTATGAAATTACGCTGTATTTCATGTATAACAGAGTAGGTAGGGTTAAAACGTAGAGTTAAGGACTTTTCATATTTCTCTTTAAATTCATTTCTGACACATTGCGCCTTTAATGACGGAATTTGACGCCATTTTTTGCCTTGTTATCAAAGCAAGAAAATAAAAAAAAAGATTGCTTCTAGCAGTAGTAGTAGGTATCGAACCCACAACCGTCGTTTTTACATTCAGACGCTGTGCTACTGTGGCTTATAATAAAGTTTTAACTAAAATTTAACTTAAATTCTTTTTAATAAAATTTTAAGATAATAAATACAATTTTGATTTTTACCAGCTTAAACCTAAGCTTTTAGTTAATACGATACGATACTAAAAAAATGGTTTTAGGACAAACTCTAATGAAAAATCTTTGGTTCATTTCATAACACGGGCGTGGCATGTTCTTAAGAAAAAACCAAGAATGATTTACAAACCGAACCTAGTTGCCTATTTGACTGACAAGACTGACCTTTCGTATAATTAACCAATAAATTTAAGTAAGAATTTACAATATATTCTTAAGCTATAAACTGATGTGTGTGTCTTCGACAGCGTCGTGGGTTTTAATGTCAAGTTTCATTAACATATAGTATATCCATTTTATATCCTGATTAGTGTTTATTTTTATGGATTTTTCCTTTAATAAATATAATGAATCTATATTCAGGTTTTTAAATTATACTTTAATTTTTAGGCCAGTCGTAGCGCAGGGGCACAAAGTGTGACTGTAGTGGTGACTGGTTGTGGGTTCGATTACCACTAGAGAAATGAGATAATAATTTAAATTTATATTTCCATTTCTTCCCTCTGCTACTCAACACACAATGCTTCTAAAACTCTGTTATGTGCAGGATACAGCGTAAAGCTTAATTCTTTAAAAAAAAAACAACAATAATTTAATCATTCCCCCAAATGGGGATCGAATCCACAGTCATTACGTTAACAGTCAAACTTTGTCCCAACGCTAAGTTAATTAGCTTCTTAACTAGTTTAATTTAACGTATAATTTACACAAACGTAAATTATATGATCATTTGATTGACGACCGACGAATAGAGACCGCAAAGGCGAAGCGGCATAGGGTCCGAACGTAAGCGCGAAGGTTGTAGGTTCGATGTTCCCTCGGGGAAATTAATTATTTTAATTTCCTCACTTCAGTAACAAGACTCGCAATGTCACAAAAATTTGAGCATAAAATATGAAATGGAGTGTTTTAACACTACCCTGCTCGCTCGATGTGGGATACAGCGTGTAACTAAGAAAACATGATATTTTAAATAAAACTATCAATAACTCGATGTTCGTATATACATTTAAAAAAATAAAATTGTAGGAGCAGAAGCAGGAATTAAAGTAAACGACTCAACGACTTTGCGACTGATATGTAAATGAGCACGTGTCGTTACGATACTTGCTGAACAATAAAAAAATTAAAATGCCTATTTTCGTTATCGTTATTGCGAAATTAGGCAATTTTTTTCTGTTTTTATGAATGTTACTTAGAATATAATTATCAAAAATGTTTCTTTATCTGATTTTATAATCTTTTTTTATATAGAGATATATTTTTATATATAACATAGAGAACGTCATGGCCCCGCGGCGCAAGTAAGCGACTGTAAAAGCGACGGTTGTGAGTTCGATTTCCACTCGGTGAAGTGAATATTTTCATTTCCTCGATCCGGTAACGCAGCGTATATGCGGTGTTGTGTTCCGCCACTGAATGACTTAATACTCAATGCCATCAGGATCCCTCTGCCTACTCTGCTTGGGTGTGGGATACAACGTGAAGCTAACAAAAAATATAAATAAAATATATCTAAAACACATAAACAATAACTAACCTTGCCATTTAACCATTGATTACCTATAAACTGCCGATTTGATTTGAAATTAAAGTCACATCCGGAATTATTAATTGAAATGAATGCTTCCATTAACGTGAATTAAAAATTGCTCGTTTATAATATAAATGTTATTTAGATGTCTGTTAAGGAAAAAAATACTGTAATTTAAAATTATAGCGTAGATGCTATAGTGGGCCCATAAAAAGGGTAGTTATGGATTCAGTTCTATTCGAAGGAATACTCACTTTTATAATGTCGGTTTTTGGTTGGATTAGAAAAAAACGGCGTTAAGCAACGTGTTCTAATATTCAGAAGGTACAAGGTTCAAATTCGGTAGGATGAATTATTATATATTAATATTTTTGGTAAGAAGGCAAAGTGCGGCGTTGAGTTCCGCTACTCAACACGCAATGCACTCATCCAACGGAAACTGGGGAACGGAGTACCTTAACAATAGGTTATGAACAATAAAATATCGAAAGTAAAAAATTTATCACGGTTTTATACACAATAAAAATCCGGGACAAAATATAAAAATGCAAAACATAAAAAAAGAAACTAGAACACATGGCTGTATCTTAAGTCAATTATAAATAATAACTAAATCTTTCTAAGATAGAACAAATTGGAACGACTACATTGCACTTGTTAATACAATATTTATAAACACTTTCTTAACTGACATTATCTATAATTAAACAAACTCACGATAAAACTGACTAAACTGACAGTTATCTTGGTATGAATTTGACAATTAAAAGATATGTTGTTAATAATTTATAAATATTTAAATATTGGAGTTAATTAGTTTCATTTTTTAGCTCTACCTATATCCCGCATATAGCAGGGTAGGCAGAGAGTAGGTAACACTCTCCGCTCTCCAACTTTTATTTCCTCGAGTGGGATTTAAACCCACAACCTATAGTTTACAGTCACCCGCTTGTTCTCTTGCGCCACGACTGCCCACAGCTTACTAGTCAATATAGTTTTTTAGTTTATAGACATAAATAAAGAGATAGAACCGAGTATTTAGACACTCCATTGCTTGTTAAGAAAAAAAGACTCCGCTTTGTGTTAATAGAGAATGAAATGATAATCATTTTCACCGATCAAAAATCGAACCCACAACTGCCGACGCTATCCCCATGATCTACAATTGCCTCTATATTTAAGTATAACATTTGTTATTCAGTTTGTTTATTGGTGATGCCAATTAGCCTAGAGGAAGGAAAAGGTAAGATGGTGATTGTTCGCGGTCGACCGTTATTATACTACGGGAGATACCATTTCGGCATCCTTGTTTATAAATTTATTGGTATTATTTATAGAAAAATTGTTATGTTAATAAATACGGAGAAACTATTTTGGTAAATCTAATATGAATTTGTACAGGTATTTTTAATAAATAAAATTTAAGCTAGAGGCCAGTCGTCGCGCAGCCACACAAGCTTGGGACTGTAAAGGTTGTTGACGGTTGTTAGGAAAAAAATGCCCCAAGAATCCGGTGGATATTGAAGAACGGGGTGTCTTAACAATAGGTTCCCTTCTGCCTACCCTGTTGCTTGCGGGAATACAGTGTGAAACTGGTTTTATTTTATTTTTTTATTCAATTGGTACGGAGGTGAAGGGCGGCGTTGAGCTCCGCCACTCACGACGTAAAGCTTCCAGAATTCGGCAGAAAGTGGGAATAGAGGGTTATAATCTATATGCTGCTATAACCTATATAATTTATCTTTTTTTTACTTTTCTTATTATAACATAATTAAATTGATCTTATTCTATAAGTAAATGGCTTCACGTTGTATCCTGTACACAACATAGTTTATTTTTCTTATTTATATATGAACAATGTACATATATTTATATGTTGCAACAAAGATATCTGTCATTCAAAATGATTCCATTAAGATTATGTCAGTGTCACGTACTCCGAGCACCGGCACCGGCATCAGAACTGGCTATCAGCGACTGTTGATTGATGCGGCGGTTATCAGCCTCTATGTAGGTCGTATACCGCTGATAAGCCTATATTTATATATAAATGTTTCTAATCTTATGTATATATACACTAATATATGAGATACCATTGAGGCGCAGTGGGACCGTTTCTGATAGTAAATACGGTGTTGGGTTCGATCGTCAATTCGATATTGAATTATCGTCATTCTTCCGCTCTAGAAAGGTGACAAACTGTGGCATTAAGTGCTCTAAAAGTGGAGAATGGAGTGTTTCAATACTAGATTCTTTCCTTGCTATGTGGAATAATGCGTAAAACATATTTCTAATAATTCTACTGTCACGTGACGCTGAAACTAAAAAACGATACATTTTCACATAGATTTCTAATAAGAATGGTTTGAAAGGTCGCCTCACTTTCCACTTTTTAAAGAAACTGAGACTAATGGTTGAGTGGCGGAACTCAACGCTGCATACTTTGTGCGATAAAAATGCACTAAATTATATTTGAATGTAAATCTAATCTGCTTAATATTTAATCTAGTCCTATAAACAATTACATTATTATGTAATTGTTTATAGGACTAGATGCCTATTGGCACTATCTATAGATAATTGTGGTTCCGACACTACCTAGTGCCCACAGATGTCGGTTAGTGAATCACTCCGGTACATTGAAACATCTACTTAGTTATAGACTAAATTTATTAATGTTATTAATTTTTAATTTAATATTTTTTTTTCCTTTCAAAAATATATTTTTCACGACCACATAGATTTATGTTTAATGCTTTTCGATAATTAATAGTTAGTAAGTAGGTATGTGATATCATATCATATTTCTAGATAGTTCATAGTTTAAAAAAGGGAATTTAAAAATATATAATTTTAATTATTGCTATTCCTTTAAATAGGAATCAAACTTACGAACATACGCTATAATGACACTTTATATACATTTCACCTTATATACATTAATATTCGGGAGAAGCATTGAGTTTCGTCACTCGACACATAAGGCCTCGAATATTAGACGGTAAGTCGATAACGGAGTGTTTTAACACTAAGTAAACCTACACTGCTATGCGGGATACAGCGTGAAGCTATTTCTTAATTTTACCCAAATTTGAATTCACGACCTGATGCAATTAGTAATTAATTCTAATAATAAGTTACGATTGAGTCAATAAGTCAAAAAAATATCGACAAATTATGATAATTTCACTCGAACAAACACACGTCATCGGAAAAACCTTCTTTTTAAGCACTTCACCTAATAGTTCATTATTTTTAGGAAATGGCTCGCATACTAAGAAAACTAGCGGGAAACCAACATCTTAATACCTAGTTGTCGGGAAATCGTATGACGAGATGAATATTTAATTAAACTCGTATCTTTCGTTTCCTCTTAAGAAAATATCAAATGGTATTTTTGTTTTGATAGGCTTGAGTCACGTTATTTACACGGAATATCCGCAATTTGGGTGGTTTTATGTGGGTTTTATGGATATATTTTTTATAATTAAAATTTTAAATGCTTATCATGGCCTACTTGGGGCCTGTTAGTAGGTAGGGAATCTGACGGTCTTCATTTTTCGTCTATTTTTCGAGACATTGACTTGATACTTTTAATTTAATTTCCGCTAGTGAAATCAAACCCACTACCGTCGCTTTTGCAGTTGCCGCTGCGGTACGACGACATCCGAATACATGTTTTTAGCTTCACGCTGTTTCCTGAACAAAGCAAGATAAGCAGAAGAAAAGGAAGCAAGAGGAACCTTGGAACCTAATATTAAGACACTCCGTTTCCACTAAGACACTTCCGTTCCCCATTTTTCGCCAAATTCTTGAGGCAGTGCGCGTTGAGTGGCGGAACCCTAAGCCACGCTTTTGTTTTATTACCAGAGCGAAGAAATGAAAATATTAAACATTACATTTTCTCAAATAGAAATCGAACCCGCGAGTTGGCATGGGCTCCTACGCTACGACTGGCCTCAAATACATACATCATATAAATAATTCAAAAAATGCAGAGACGTGACAGCACTAGCAGTTTTAGAGCCGTACTCATACATAACATCGTGGGCGTTATTTAATTATATCAAACAAGTCTTAAGGCTAAATCGCATGACGCCATACAGCGTGTTCGGACGTATAAATATTTATGATTGTACTCTATCTTTATAGCTTTATAGTCCGCTTTGTAGTCCTTATATCCTTTGTAGTCATTATATATAGTTAGGAAATAAACCAATTTTATTAATTCCATTGAAATTTACGTTTGTCATATCTAATATGGGGCTGGACCTAAAATAACAATAGGTTTATTTTTATATGTTAACACTGCGTGCTTATGGTGTTAACGGCGAGAGGAAGTAAAAATAATTCATTCCTTCGGGACAGAATCGAACCCACGACCGTCGCGTCAACAATCACACACTATGCCGCTATTTTACTAAGTTATTGATATTACATTATTTTATCTTACATTTTTATTATTATTTCTCAATAAATCGAAAAGAGATTGTAAATAAAATGCGGAGTTCCGTTTTATTATTTTAATTTTATCGAATGACCTTATTATTGCGTATTTTGTTAACGTAAGAATAACAGTTAAAAGTTTGTAATTGTTTTATTAATATGTAGATTTTTTAAATTTTTATTGAAATATTTATCTGATTGAATATTCTTTAATATAAATTGCATATATACATATGTATATTGCATTTTTTTTGTAGCTTCACGCTGTATCACGCATCCAGTAGAGTAAACAAAGGGAACTCGGTGTTAAACACCTCTTGCCAAACCTCACGTCCAAACTTCGAGACGTGGCGTGTTGAGTGGAGGACCTCTAACTCAACTTTACCTCGTTGCTAGTGTGAGTAAATGAAAATAAATCATTCTCCAAGTGGGAATCGAATCTATAATTTTAGATAATCGACTTTAAAAATATGTATTATTTTTTATATATTTTATGCTATAGTGATACCTATAACATTTGTTAAGAAACAGAAATAAAATAAGGCAATATATATATTATATTGATTGGTACATGACGAAAACTATGAAATATTTTCCTTTATGTAGGTACGTATAACAGAAAGACCGCACTAATTATTTACAAATATATTTTTTATCGTCCTAACTAATACTACTTTCATTAAAATCCATCCAGCACAAGGTGTTTTTACTAAATACTAGGTAGTTAATTTGGGATATTTTATTAATGTTGTTAAAATAATAAAATATTAAAGAAAAGCTTATTAAAAGAAGGTCATATTACAAATTAAATCCAGCCACGGCCGCTGTCGTCAAGACACGTTTATACTTCCTCATAATAATATTTTTTTTAGCTTCATATTGTATCACGCACACTGCATGTTTGGCAGAGGAAACCTGGGACACTCCGTTCCCATTGAGACACTTCTGTTATCAAACTCAACGCCGCGCTTTGCTTCTACACCAGAGCAAAGAAATGAAATATTACATTTTTTATTACCTCGAGTGCTAATCGAACCCATAGCCTGTCAGTCACATACCTGCGCCCGTGCGTCACGACTGGCCTCGATTATTAATAAATAATTTAAATTATTGAAGGTCCAGAACAGTTGTTGTTTTATTTAAGCTAATTACCGACTATTTATATTAAATACGGCAAAGGAAAGATAACTCTGAGCGTAAAATATTTATTCCTCAATATGTTTTCGAGGCGAGTAAATATTGTTCAAGGAAAGTGTATGTAAAACAGTTATTTTTTAATGTGCGTGGTTCATTTGACACGTGTATGTATGTATAACTGGATGCGATAGTTGCGGGTTCATATGCCATTTTGGAGAATAGTTTTAGAGTTGAAGGCTGAAAATGTTCGATTTTATCAATAGAAAGTGGAGAACGAAAGAAATTGCCACATTGTTTTGTCTTCTATTTGAAATGTTACTAATATTATAAATGTAAAAGTTGGCTAGGATCTAAGAAAAGAAACCAAAACTGTTCTTCTTTCACGCAAAAACTGGTGAACAAATTTAGATGATATTTTAAAGTTTAAGTTATATAGCTCGGATATCAGACAAACAAATATTCTACAATTAAGTAAAGGTTTTGTACTCGTATAATTTGGTAATAATATAAAATAAAAATATTTTTTAGTGGTCGAAGCCGTAGACTGGTCGCTAGTATCGTCAACGTGTGTGACGTTCTTGTTTCAAATTTAACTTTATTTAAATTTTAAATCCATGTAAGACAAGGTAGTGAAATAAAATCTAGTCAAGCAATTCTTTCTCTCTCTTTTCCTTTTTTCATACTTTTCCCTTCCTACTCCTTTTTTCACTACCTAATTCTTACAATATACTAATTATCGAGATTTCTGGTTCAAATTAAGCCACTTTTACAACAAAGAATATTCCATTCTAACCTTTATTCATTTATTACTAAAAGATTCTCAACATAGATCTCGACACGTCTAACGAGACATACATACGTATTGGTATAGTACGGCCGACGAATCGTGGCGTCCCTGAAGTTAGATGAAGATGGCTGTGCAGATTTGAATTTAGATTATTTTCCTTTGATTATTCACTTCTCAAGTAAGCAATTCTTAAAACATCAGAAAATCTAGGTTCAGGACGGTCACGACTAATGGACCGTATAGTAAACTTGTGGGAAAAGCTAAATCTAGATAAAAGGTTAGTATTGCAAAGTGCAGTTACATTGACCGTCAGCAGGATGTGCGAGCGCTCGCGCCAACAGGAAGATCTTTTTGTATGAAAACGGATGCGCCCGCGCCTATCTCTAATACATTATTATACGCCGCACAATAGGTATGGCATCTTGCACAATTGACGGGTGTGTTCATGTTCGATGGACTGTTCCGACTTATAGATATAATCTATAGCTGATCTTCAAGAACGTCGTTTGTCGTATAAAGTACAGTAAGTTGGTGGAAATGTATATTTTATTGTTTTTGTAATAAGACAAAGTGTGGTGTTGAGTTTCCCCTCTCAACACGCAATGTCTCGATAAAGGGGAGAAAGTGGAGAACACGAAAACACGAAAAATATAATATGATTCTATAAAACATATAAATTAATTAGTTAAATAAAAAATTGTCTTTATGTACCACCTGCACATACCCACATATGTAATGATCATAAATAAATTATTATATTAACAACTTAAGTAATTTAAATACAGTAAAAAAATTGAATTATAAAGTTGGAATTCGATCCTGTCCCTCATTGATTTTTTAGGTTTGTTGAACACTGTTTAGTAATAATAAATTAGATAAGCAATATGAGCATGTATTATGAGTGCCTGAGGGCGATAAGAGCGCTATCTGTCATTACGTTTGATAAATTAGAAAGCTCTACGTGTCTCCTGCGAGCATGTGAAGTGATTAACATACGAGTAAGTAACAGTTAAGTCGTATAACAGGTTCATTTCGTTTTTTCTGTCTTGACAACTCTACTATAGAGTTTGTGTATGTACGTGTTCAATATCTCGGCATTACTTTGTGAGTTTTTTATATACCTTTTAAAGTTTTACGGCGTTAAATTTCAAAATACAAGATGCAGCAATCTTGAATTTTGGTGGAAATTGGAGAACAGAATGTCTTGACTTTTTTCTTTTCATATATGCTATGCTATATGTGTGATACAGAATAAAGCTAAAAAAAGTTATTAAAGGTTTTTAAACATTTTTAAAGAGTTATTCCATCCTCACTTAGGAAAGAAAACTACTTATTTAGAAAACGTATAAAAATTTGAACGGGACTCAAACCCGCGCCTCCTGTTCAAGAATCGTAGATACATGTTAATCTTCGTTAATTAGATTTTTATGTGAAATATTGAGTATATTGATAAATATGAAAAAGTTTTAGTTAAATATAAAAATATAGTTTAATAGTATTTTTCACCCTTTTTTAAAATGCACCAATAACTCCCTTAATGGTGATACTCAGTTTTATAATCATTTCAGTGAACAGCGCCCCTCTCTCGTTTCACGGAACCCCAAACCGTTCGCAATGGGAGCCATTGAGACTTAAAAAGTTGTAATTTCAAATAAGGTTCCAGGTCTACATTCCAGGCCGGTGATAGCACAGCCTTTAATTAACTCGGAATGACATTTTGTACGTTCCGTATTGGTGATTCAATTTTTTTTTTGTAGAGCTGCTTGTTTAGCTTTTTCGTCGTTACATCTTGTTAGAGCTAAAAATTTTTAATGCTGTCTGTCTCCTTATGATAGAATTCATAAATTAATTAATTTGAATTTATTGAAAAGTTCCGTTAATATATTTTTTTTATTTTATAAAATTTTTAAATGTTGAGCTGACTCTATATTTATCACCTGCTATGTTGAATATGTTTAATCATTAATAGGAAGAACCGTTATTAATATAAGACAGCAATAATGAGAGCTTAAGAGGCGTCTCAACAATTTTAGTCTAACTACAATGCTCCTCTTCGAGAGGTGAAGCCCTAAGGGCTGTCATAATTAAAGTATACGTTAAGTTGTTCAATATAGATAAAAGCGACATTCGGTAAAGGATATCAGAATTAATTGTATTAATATCATTCAATGCGAGTGCAAATTACAACACATTGCGTTTTGAGTGGCGGAACTCAACACCGCGATTAGTCTTGGGACCAGAGCGAGAGATAAAAACAAATAATTACCTCTAGTAGCAATCGAAAGCACAACCGCCGCGTTTACAGACAGACAACACACCTGTAGCTCCTCTGGTGTTACCCGTGGACGTGCCTAGCCTTGCCTCGCGGTTTGCCTTGTCTTTTTCCATAAAAAAGACAATCTATTCAATAAAAAAAAATCTTTATTAAATATAAAAAATAAATTATCCTAATAAATATAAAGCTTTCGATCAGGATAATAACATTTTACATTTACCATAAATATTAATACTTTCAAAATCGTTATTGATTTTGCACACAATAGTTTCTTTCGCTTCATACAAAAGAAATAAAAAAAACATCCAAAGCACAAGGTAAATTTATGAATCGCAACTTTACCGATACTTGTCCGATAAGGGTTACACTGGCGGGGTGAGGCTATATTATTATGTTCGATAGTTATCGCTTTATCTTTTTGTTTTTTACTTTTTTTGTGTTAGTTTCAGCTATATTCTAGCAGACTAGATAGGGGAAATCTATGTAGTGTTAAGACACTCCGTTCCCCACACGCTGTCTAATTTTTAAAAAATTGCGTGTTGAGTTGCGAAACTTATCAATGCGTTTTGTCTTCTTATCAGGCCGAAAAAAAATCATTAAAAAAAACATCAGTCAAGAGGGAATCGAACACACAATGGTCATGATTATTATCACAAATATTTTTTAGGAAATTTTTTGCTAATATAACTTTTAAAGATATTATTTAGTTGAGTTTTTACACATGCTTTCAAAAATATAATTTTGTGCATATATTCGTCAATACTACTTTGTACGTACTAATATTTCCAACAAGATGATATTTTCAATGCATGTTAAAGTAGACTCAGATATGGATTATGGATAACATATTTTTTTAACTCTAGATTCCCACAGAAATTAAAAAAAGGAGCACCATAAAATTTTAAAATATAACGAAATTCGATTTTGAACTAGGACCAATTCTAGGTCGAGCTTTATATCTCACATCACAGCCTCATGCCCCTTGTACAGACAAATTGCTCTTATCACGTCCACTTAAGGGTCTAAAATTGGGCGCAGCGGGTACCCGTTCACTCTAATAATCCATACGATTAGTTAACCTAAAATGATAGATCTAAGGTAGGTTTTCCTTTGATCGCCTTATCGTATTCTTCATCGTACTGTCCGATCAACTCCATTTCAAATTATTATAGTACCCTATATGACTGGAAATTGCTCTGCGCTCCGCACGTCTCGGCGGAGTTGCCGACTCTCAAAGAAAATGGAAACGTAATTAAGTTGCGATAGGTCCGAGTTCGATTAAATGTCTTTATGTAAGTTGGAGGTAATACTATCAGGAATTCGGATTTCTTGGTGGAAGTGGGATTTTCGGGTAAATTAATGTTCAATATTGGAGAAGGTTTCGTAACTGTATTGTGTGTCAATTTATCTTAAGTAATTAGATCAATCATTAAATCATTTGAGGCTCCGTTTTTTTAGTTCTTAAAATAATTTAATAATATAATTAACCTTACTGATTTCAACTAACTTTCCATTTGTGTCTGTTCTACGATATTATTTATCAATACAACGTATTTTTTCACATATCGTTTAAAAGACAATGAAATCAGGAAAGTAGTCGGGATATCGTAATGTTTTACAAAATAATTATTGAAATACGCGTATTGAAATATGCGTTAACTCAGAGTCAGTCTCACGTAACAAAATTACGAACGAATGCAATTATAAAAAAAAATTGTAAAAAAAAACACAATTACATCAACAATGTTGGTGACTTATCTTACTTTATTTGGTTTCCAGTTCCAACAGCATTCTCGCACGATATGTACCCATTCGCCCACGAGCTGGAAAGGGACGGGTTGTTCCATACAAACAACAGCGGCGGCCGAGCACGTAGCCCCCCGGTATTCTGAACTATTAGGTACGCAGTTCATTCCCAGATACGTCGGACAAAAACCACATTATATCCAGAGTGGCGTCGGCGTGCGTGCGGCCATAATGGTAGCGCCAAATGGGCTTTTAACGTACTGCAGCTGACGGTGACGGTGACGGTGCGTGGACGGTAATGTGGCGTGTATGTAGTTTACTTTGAAAACGGAAAAAAATGTGTTTGGGGTAATCAAGTATGTGATTACTCCGTCTGCGCTTGGTTGTCAAGAAATTACATTGTCGGTAATGATGTAGACTGTCATGTTATATGAATGCTTGTTTTAAGCTGTTACATATAAATATTTAGCCACTTGTCATAAAAATTATATACTTTTTAAAAAATATATATGTATATGGCAAAAATTATACGCATATACCAATACAATATATAATCTAACTTTGAAAGAGTTATTCGAAAAAGTTTCTATTACAAATCGATTTCTAATACAAAACGATATTTAAACACGCTCCTAAATCTAAATAAAATATATTTTATATATGCTACATACAAATATATAAAAAAAAATCCAACTTTAGACCTCATCCACGAGATAAGATAACGTATTGCGAAGCATGAGCGACATTCCTGTTCTCTCTAATGCGAGACTGTTTGTTCCTTTATCGTGCTGGCGTTCGTTTTCGGTATCAACTCTCATTTCCATATGGTGAGCTCTCGAGCATGTCAATAGTGTCTAAGGGAGTGAGTTTGAACGACTATGCTAGTCACTCGACGTTGCTTTCTTTTTGTAAGTCTATGTATGTATATTTTGTGGAGCAGCAAGTACTTTAAGACTGGGATTTTTCAGCTAGTCCAGTATTATATGGTAGATTTGGGAAATAAAATGTATTTTTTAAGGCCAGTCGTAGCGCAGCGGCACGAAGTGTGACTGCAAAACCGACTGGTTGTG
>DWAN01001292.1:0-18419 GCA_018230445.1 Heliconius hewitsoni | reverse complement strand
AAGTGGGGAACGGAGTGTCTTAATACTAGGTTCCTTCTGCCTACCCTGCTGTGTGTGGGATATAGCGTGAAGCTCAAAAAAAAAGGTTTAATAATATTAATAATTAAGATATATTATACTACTACTAAACTTTATATTGATTTCTATCAATTGCGAGGTCTACATATTTTTATCAATTTCTAGCGCAGTACAATTGGAAAAATATATGTAAGTAAGTATTGGGAAGTAAGGTTCCCAGTAGTTCTACTAGCAGTAGTTCTTCTCTTTAATAGTCCACTCGACAATATACCAAAATTTTGCGATAATGAGTTTAAAAAGCCTAATGCTGAAGATTTTTATATTTTATTTTTATTGCCTACATATCTGTTGGAAATTGACTAAAAAAAAATCGTAGCGGAACACAAATCTACCATTTTACTTTGAACTCACAACTGCATTAAAGACCAGTCTAACTACAGGAATAAGAATAAACACACCATATATAACATAGACATATAACAAACATTGTACTGTCGAGGAGCAAAAGAAAGCATACCCTCGCTCCTTACTCCCCATATTTTGTATGTAAACAATCGTCCCCGGCCCTCTGCGTCAAACGGTTTCTTCTATAACTAAGTACGTTAGGGTGGTGGTTAGTACTGACTTTAGCAAGATTATTGGAAGATATATTTTTTTAATTCCCATATGATAAAGTCTTAAGTATTTATTATTTGTTTTTAATAAAATAAATGGTTGAGGCCGTTACGGCACATTGACGTAGCGGTGTAGCAGTTAGGGGTTCGCATTTCACTCGGGGGAATGATTTATTTTAATTTCTAAACACATGCGGTAGATGTGAGATCAATAGTGATGACTCTCGAAATAAAAATATTTTTATTTCGGGAATTAAAAACATGACATTTTATTATATTCTTGAATAAAAATATGTTTTGTTAACCAAACCTAATATGAATAGAATGTCTCTGTCTAGCATTGCAGTTCTGAGTCCCATTTCTCTATCTCTAGAATATTTGAAATCAATAAGTAATTTTACACTGACTCTAGATAGCCAAGAAACAAAACGGTGAAAATATAAATAATATATAAATTTTCTTTCAATACAAACGCTCGAATTATCGAAAAACTAATCACAATGCACGCGTCCTTATACAAATAAACATTGGTATATCTTTAGAACTAAGTGCCGGCTTTTGTCTCCACAATAAAAGAATAACACTCATTTAGAGGAACAATGAAGTATATTCTCAGGATATTTCAGTTATGATTGACATGGATAGATTAAGACTTGTAGCTTCTCATTCGGATGTTTTCATTGTATTGGTGTTTTATAATTAAACTAGCTTTTATTTGCGACTTCACGGTACAGTGATTATATCAATTATTTTCCTTTTCCAAGGCTCTAACTTTACTTATTACTTTTTCTTTAATTACACTTTTACTTGCTCTTACAGAGCAAGTGAGGAATTCGAACCAATAACAGTCAGGTGCTACACCGATAAACTACGATAGCATAACTAGACTTAACCTGGCTTCGCATGATAGATCGCATCTCCAAAGCATTTATTTTTATTTCATTCTTCTTCTGTAATACCCACGTTTCGTTTCGTCCTCTGCATTGTGTACGGCCAAACGTTCAGCTCTGCTGATGTTTCGCCGTCTCATCAATGCACCTAAGGCTCCGTTAACCCTGTTACTGGCAGTAATACGCCTTTCCACAACCATCTTGTATCTCCCATCTCTACTGATCATACTTCCCAAATATTTTGAATATTATAATTATGAATAAATAATAAATATAACATTTTATTGAAAATGAACATAATCTTCAAATAAAATAGCACAAGGTTCTATTGATAAAACATCAGTAACGGCAAGTTTTAAGGTATCGCATGAATAATATATAATTATTATACCGCTAAAATACATGTGACTTTAGCTTATTCAAAAACGTGGCTATTTTTAAGGTTTTTAATATTGAAATGACTTTTAGGACTCATGCATTTATAAAACTACACCATTTCGATATTTTTCAAAGTGTGTAAGTATTACAGAGGTGATAAAAACAAAAAACCAACGTTAGTGCCAATTTTAAATATTGAGTATGTAAGTATAAAAGTAAATCTTAGGTTATGTTGAAAAGTAAATAAGAGCTATATTGCCTATTGAAGTCATTATAGTATTTTTTATGTATAAAAATCTAGGTTCTTCCAAATGGAAGAACCTAGATTTATGGCCTGGCTAAATAGTCAAGTTTTGGAATTTAATAATAAGGCACAAAAATAGTTTAATAGTTTTTGAGTATTTTTTTTAAGTAGTCGGGTTTTTTAAAAAAAATCGACTACTGATAATCACGCTCTGTAAAGTATGAAACAAAATAATATTTTTAGTCGAAATTGACGTCGTCGTGTTCCACCTGCTCTGTTTCTAGCAGGAAAGAAAATGGCACTGGACTTTTATATTTTTTAGAGCGTGCGTTATCGGGATTCTCTTGTTCCGTCAGATGATTTAAATCCAATGCCAAGGTCTGCTATTCGACTCAACCTACTCTACTTTGCACGATGAATATTCTAAATGATTAATCAGCGTATAGACCATTGCTACACCACCACATTATTTTTATATGATACGTATATAAAAAGATGGTTGAGTAGTAGTAGTCAGGCTGTCCTGGCGCGGCGGCACAGCGTCTGGCTGTAAACGCGACCGTTGTGGGTTCAATTCCCACTCGAGGAAGTTGATTATTTTCATTTCTTCGCTCTGGTAAGAAAACAAATTGAATTAATATTGAATTCCATCATTAAACTCGAAATATTTCGAAACTTTGATAAAGACCAGTGTTTTAACATTAGGTTACCCCTACCGATCCTAATATATGAGCACTTAATGAAAGCAAAAATAAATTACCTCTTTAATCATGTTATTTTGTGAAGTAGAGATACCGATGTATCGATGACATCATAGTCGTGATTCATAGTTAGATATTGTTATCTGTCAATTTCTGGTAAGAGTCATTAGCTTATCTAAAATATATGAATATTCCCCAAAAAACACTGTTGTACTCTTTCCTTACCTCTTTCTTATTTTGTTTACTAGCTTATATTTGACTTGCGGTGTTAGTGTATGTGAAATATTGCAAGCTAAATTTGAATCCCCAGCGTACGATTAAGCTGAAATTTAGATTTCTATACTAATGATAATGAAATTATACATAATCAATATTGCTGTTAATCAAAAATTGCCTCCGCTTCAAAATGGTCCACAATCCACATTTTTTTAATTTGATACCCATATCAAATGAAAGAAAGGGCTTCATTCTAAAAAAACATACACTATAAAAAATCTCGAAAGCTTATTTTTAAAAAGACTTTTTTAATTTTAATTAATTTATATTCAATATTATTTTAGCATCACGCTGTCTGTATTCAACTTATAATAGAAAGGTACACAGAGAGAACCTAGTGTCAAGACACTCCAATATCCACTTTCGGTCTAAATTCATATATTTATTAATTGATTGCATGTTTAGTGGTGGCTTTGGCGATGAAAAAAAAATTAAATAAATTTCTTTCCTTGTATCTCCCTGTATTATGCGATATTAAATTTTAATTTGACCATGAAGAACATATTACCATATAAAAAATCGACATGAGCCTTATAGGTCGTTAAGTCGAGTGGAATCGTTCATAACTTGTCGGTTCATATCTAAAGCTCGGCAACTTTGAGAAAGCCGTCGATAGACCGGCCATTGTCATAGAATATTTAAATGGATCGATATTTTGTGTGACTTTGTAAGAATTTTGGGTTTTTGAACCTTTTGTGGGTTTTCTTGCAAAATAAATTTGCTTATAATATGGTGAGTATTCGCAATGGTTGTAACAAATATTAAGATATTTGTTGTAAATATGTACATAATATATATGTTTATAGAAACAGATAAATGTTAAATTTGAATAACTTATTTTTTTTTTAAATAAAATCTTATTTAAACAGAACATATTAACTACATTCTTTAGTTTGTATAAGGTTTCTTTTGGAAAAAAAAGTAATCAAAACTTCAAGCGCCTGAATTCCACCATTCATCACGCCTCCCGAAATAAGCGGAAAGTGGGAAAAGTCTTAATTGGAACGGAGAGTCTTGTCATTGGTTTCCCAGACCTCTTCCACGTACCTTTATATATGCGTGATACAACGAGCAGCTAAAAAAATATTACCAACATCAGCAGCTCCATAAAGCCTATCCAAGCTATTAGCAACTTCCAAGAACACAAAACATAAAAGCAAACTTCTATAATCTCATATCATACGATAGTAGGTGTGATCCTGCCCTCAAATACCTTATGAGTGGTACTTAAACCTAAGTTGCCGATAAACTTAATATTTTTATGTGACAGCGCGGCTGTAAAAACTCCCGATCCCACATTCGTTTGATAATTTCGCAGAAATTCGCAATTTAGACTATGATTGTTACTATTCAGTTTAACATTTTTGTGTGATGATGTTACCAACATTGTCTTGTCCACTAAACTATATACTATATAAGATATGCTTTTGGTAATAAAGTTTAAATGTTATTGATATTGTTACCGAGAAGTTTTTTAGTTGGAATTTTGTTTCATTTATCCCGCACGCAGCAGGATACGCATAGGGAACCTAGTGTTAATTCGTTCCACACTTTCCGCCCAGATCTGGAGGAATTGCTAGTCGAGTGACGGAACTCAACGCCCCGCTTAGCCACACACCAGAGCAAAGAAACCAAAATATAAATGTAAGTAAAAAAAAATGTTTCATTTATATAATGTTCGGATATTACTTGTGTTAATCTTTCCAAAACTTCGATATATCGGAGTAGACAGGAGTATAGGTTACAACCACTAGCAATTGAGGCCATCATGGCTGTACCTGTGTATGATGATATTTAAACTGTTTCCATTTTTCCATTCATAAGACAAATCGTGGCGTCTAGTTGCCCCACTTAATAATAAATATCTCAAATTTGAGCGAAAAATGAAAATGTATTTGCACTAGTTTTCTTTAACTAGCCTAACTACAGCCTCAATGTATTTTTTGACGGAACACTTTATTCTCAATTTCCTACAGATATCGAGTTTTTTGTATAATAGAGGTACAACTCTACATGTTAGATATGAAGAGAGACAACGTTGCACTTAGTCCAATCAGATTGAGGAAAAGCTTAATATAAACATGTTACCACGTTAACTTAAGCCCTCAGCCATTGTTTTTAGTCAGTGATACTAATACAACCACACCAAGGCCTCAAATAATATTTTTACTAGTTTAAAATATTCAATACACAATTTTTTTTTGTTAGCTACATGCTACATTTTCATATATATCTAACTATTATTAATAAAAAGTAGATATTAAAAATCATAATATCAAAAACAATCCCCTCATATTAATTGATGAACAATAAGGTACCTAAAACAAAAACAAACTATGCACGCTCAGTTGACTAATAACACTGTTCTAAAGGGCCATCGGTCCTGAGTGCGGGCAAAATTGAGGGGAACAAAACAAAAGATGTATGGAATCGGAATAAATTATTGCAATTCTCGTACACATCGAGATGGAAGAGGGAAGCTGACTTTTTATTGCTCCGCCTTTGGTGGTATCTGAAGGGTTATACTTGTTAACTGTTCCGTATGTAAACTCCTTCACTCTGCCAGTTGTAGTTACCGAGTGTCCAACTATTAAAAATATGGGGAGTTCGATTCCCTTTACAATTTTTTCCCTTTTTTATAAATCAGAGAGAAAGTAGCATCAAAATACTGACTATGTATTTCACTTTCGGCCTAAATCTTAGATATATGGTGACTGGTGGCGCTCAACATCGCTCTTTGTTTTAGCAGAGTGGAAATGAATCTGAGAACCTAATATTAAAACACTCCGTTTCCCACTTTGCGCTGAATTCTCAAGGCATTGCCTGTTAAGTAGCGGAACTTAATGTCACTTTTGATTTCGTTACTCGAGTAAAGCAGTGAAAATATTAAATATTTTATTCTTTTGAGTGGAAAACGAACCTACAACCATCGCTTTTATAGTCAGACAGTATTCTAATGCACCTCAATGGCCGAAATTTTTAATTAAGTAGTAAGAATATGGAAAAATATATACTCATAACTTGAAAATTATGATTTACATTATTTGTAGAGCATATAAAAACATACATCGAAGAATATCCAATTCGTCTGAACTGAACTCTGATTTAAGATCAAATATCGTATCAGCTAGATAAATAATTACACAGTGAAGTTACGTTAAAAGCTTTGAAGCTGTTTTTCATGTGGAAATTTCATTACTTATGAGATGCACCATCGTAGCTCATAAGTTATATTTACCACGCTACGTCATACGGAAAGAGGTTAAAATTCAAAATAGGTTTTATTCATAAAGATTTTTACAACCCTGCTTCAATTGTCGAATAACGCTATCACCGGCTAAGGAGGCTGTTGTGTTAAAAAAACCGGCAAGTAACACAACAATTTCTCTTTTCAATAAAAAGTAGTAGGTACTTTTACTAAAATTAATACATATTAGAAATAAAAACATAATTTACCGTTATTTGTGGGGTAAGCAATGGAACACATCACTTTGTTATGCATTTTATTATAAATATACTATAGCGTATCCTAAATGTAAAGATAGGTACGTGCGTTTTCAAACATAAAAATATCTTTTTATATAATAATCCTTAATACTAAAATAAAAAAAGTCAACGTAATGACGACATCCTGATCGCCTGATGTTAGCATCAATCATCAAAACGGTGACAGTATATCCTACTAGGATCTCTTTCCTTTCTTCTCTTTTTTCTCAATAGATGTAAAAAACCCATGTAAAAATGAAGCTACAAGCTGTAGGTACTAATACATCATGCATTACCCAGCATCGCAACGCAGTCGGTTCCCATTGTGATATTGTGACCTGATTCGGCCTCTATTTATAGCTCGCGACTTTTGACTTACTTTGACACAATTCTCAGCTTAGATCATTTCGTGGCAGCTTTTCATTTGTATATATGATTTTATTAGAATTTAACAGGTTTTCTCATGTATTATTAACTAGTATTTCCGTTCACCAAAAAAAACAATATAGCATAGACCATTGCTGTTACAATCCACACCTACGTATCCTGAGCATATAAGATATAAAATATTTCATATATCAATTCCTCGAGTGGAATTCGAACCCGCAACCGCCACACTTACAGTCGTACAACAGTGGTAATTGTGCCACGACTGTCCTCAATTATATAAATATTATATTAAAATCGTTGAATGTAAACGTTTATCAAAAATTGTGCCACACAACCAGCATTCAATGTGTCAGGCTGATAACGAAGGCACCCTTTGAGATAAAATCACCTCGCAACAATCCCACAGGTTTAGAGTCCATGTTCAGGGCATAACAAATTGTTAATATTTCTAGATATAACTATATTTTATATTAAAAAATATAATGGTATAGTAGACCAACGTATCTGATTATATATAAATGAAATGATTGTTGGTTCGATTTCTTTTAGAAAAATATAGCTCTGTCTGTAAAATAACGAAAAGTAAAGAACGAAG
The DNA here is from genome assembly GCA_018230445.1 of Heliconius hewitsoni. Classification (NCBI taxonomy): domain Eukaryota; kingdom Metazoa; phylum Arthropoda; class Insecta; order Lepidoptera; family Nymphalidae; genus Heliconius; species Heliconius hewitsoni. The sequence continues at coordinate 10,827 of DWAN01001292.1, read as the reverse complement.
TGACCTTATTAAGAAAAAATCGGACAAGCGCGAGTCGGGTTCGCCAACCGATGAAATCTGCAGTTCTGGAGTTTTTTTCTGGAAACCAAACTTAGCTGAAAGGGCTCGGGCCCTTTCATCTGATAGCTCACTTGAACTAGCGGCAATATATTTTTGTTGTATAATATTCATTTTTTATATAACGGCCATATCGTTTTTCAAGTAAATGAAGAATAAAGATTTTTTCAGGAAATCTCGGGGGTATGGATTAGAGTATATGGTTTGAATTTCAAATCTATTTCTCCGAGCGTTCGTGAGATATAAGCTCTTGACGGACAGACAGATAGACACACAGCCAGAGTGACTGACGGACGCATAATAAAGGGATCTTATGAGTCTTTCTTTTTTCCTTAAAAAGCACGGAATCCTAAAAAACGTATTTTTTGCTTATATAAACAATTTAACAAGCCTATATAACATATATTTTTAAGAAAATCTACCAATATTCTTAAAATACATCTATTCATACCGTATTATTTCATATAAGACCACATCATTTTTCCTTTGTCTATGAATACATAATATAAATAGAATGATTAATCACCTACACTGTGCGAAACTATAAGACCAATTACTTATTAATTAACCGTATCGGAAATGGCTGATGAACCGTCTTTAATTGGGTTATAAATCATTCTTTGAGATCCAATCTGGTACTTTCACACTTGATGCTGTTTTCGGTACGTTAGACTAGTAAGAATATAATACACTACTTTATAGCCTTAAGGCTTATACATAGAATTATAAATATAGGTAGGATGATATTATATTAAAAAATAATCACGTATACAGTTTTACTAGAATTTCGAATCTAATAGTGTTAAGGATAAGGTTCAAAATACAAAGTGTCCCAAAAGGTCGCATATTAGAACCACAATTGCAGAGTGTGTTACTGAAGCAAGATCTTAAGATGATTTATGATATGTAGCACGGTTGACGTTTACGAGTTAACAGCTCGGTGGTGAGGCCTTTTAATCAACTATGCTAATGTTAGGCTGATCTCGGCTTCGTCCCGCTAAGTCTAATGTCAATATTAGGCCCTAATTGAATCTCTGAATGTGAGCAAAGTTTAATCAAGATCCCCAAGTCACTATATAGAGGGTTGTATTATCCTTCCATGTTATGCTGACCTATTTATTATTGTGGCATGACTGTAACTATTAATATACGAGTAACTTTTCCTCTTTTATTAAGGAAATACGTACATTTATCTTTTTAAGTATATCAGAATAATGAGATTGGTGCCTCCTATTTTGATTAAATATTTATGTTTGTTTACAAAGTTGGGCTGTTAAAAACAATTTTTAGGAGAGGTTTAGCGTAATGGCGGTCAATGGGGAAACGTGGGTTTAAAATTCAAGCATCAAGATATTTCATCCGCAATATCTCACGTACGATCTGTATTACCGCTTTTAGGATCGCAGAACGGATACCCGAATATTGACGGTGATAACAAAAATTCGACCTGCGATATATTGTTAGCGTACTGGAGTTATCATAAAAATGTTTATTTAAGTTTTATTGCAACTAAGCCAAATAAGTTTTTATATCGATAGTAGTAAATGTTCATATTACTATCATTGATTTTGGAGATTGTAAAATTACTAAATGTGAAAATAATTTGATTAAGTACATATACCAGCAAACTTTATAAATCGTTCAAAATGTATTGAAATTAAAGTAACTAATCAAATTTAACAAAATACAATTATAAAAACAGAATTTATTCAATTCAATCAACCCTCCTGATTTATTAAAAGACTTGATTACATGAAAACATATTATTTGTGTGCTCATAAAAATCAAGATAACCTTTTAACATGCTTTGTAATTGACCTTGTCCAAGTCCTTATAACTCCCCTCAAAGGTCTAATTATTCTCAATCGAGCAAAGAACTCAGTTCGCGACCACTTACAAATGAATTAAGAACTATTGTGAACAATACTCATCCAATTAGCGAAAGAAGTAGATATTCCAATTATAAATTTAAATTATAATTCAATTAATTGGCATAACTAAGCTCCTTTTTGTGTGAAATGCGATATAATTTTGTGAAAATTTATCATTTATGATTTCATTACTTTATTTAATGTTCAGGCAGAAATAATCATTTTTTGTCAATTTTTGTATTTTGTATGATGATTATGACATGATTTAAAAATATCTCGTCTGGTTCATCTTATATAACTAACAACTAAAATTAATAATATTACATTACTCTAAATAATCCCTTATTTCACATAAAAAGCCTAAAATCTCAATGTTTTAAATATGATATAGAACAATGAAATAAATAATATATATCTTATTTCGAATCAAATACTATTTTACAGAGCAACTATCTGTTAACTTCAACTATTTATACCACCGCGTCATTTAATAAATACGACGAAATTAAATTCATCAACTACTTATTTTGACAAGTACAAAGACGGCACAGATGGTGAATGAGTATCGCAGATGCCCTGACGCCCTGTCACAGGGTCATTCCACTTTCAATAGGGCATACTAATAGGCGTGCCCTATTAATTATGTCTGACGAGAAAATTTTAAGGCAAGAAATCCCAGCCATCAGGCCTAATGCTAAATGAAATGGGTCCACTCGCTAGACCCTTAAATTGCTGACCACTTCATAGGCGAATAGCGTTTTAAATAATGTATAGCGTGTGCAGCAGTGCAGGCAATATATCTGTCTGTTTTTAGGCTAGTTTTAAATCATTAATTTTCGCTATGCAGTTGCATTTTGAATAAATGATGATTTTAGAATCTATTCCCTCGAAAAAATGCTACAAAAAAGATAAATATTGAAGAGCAGAGTGAAGAGAGTATCAAAAAACAGGAAAAGCACGAGCGAGCGAGCGAGCGTCAGGCTCACCCACCGATGGTTCTGTACCAAAAATGAAGCCATCTGATACCTCACATGTACACATATTTTGCCCCCGTGCCCCCCTTTTAAGGCTTACATTTTTTTTATGTAATTACGAATGTATAGTTTTTTAGTTATATATAATAGTTGTTTAGTTTGAGACTTTTTATACTATGTGAAGGTGCCAGTTGCCAAATTTTATAATTCTAGGTCAACCCTTTTAATTTTTATTTCCTTTCTAGTGTCGAAATAAGCGTTTTTTGCGATATAAACGGCCATATATTTTTTTAAGTAAATTTAGAAATATATTTTTTTTAGGAAATCGTGGGGCCTTAGATCTGAGTAAATGCTTTGAATTTCAACTCGATATCTTCAAGCGTTCCTGAGATAAAGGGATAGATAGACAGACTGACAGACAGACAGACAACAAAGTGGTCTTATAAGGGTTCTTTTTTCCTTAAAAATACGGAATCCTAAAAAATAATGGAAACAAAAATTACTATATTTTGTTATTCTTCTTATAAGAATCTATTAAATATATTTCAAAAGTTGTGAATCTTGAAATTTTTGAACAGATTTACACTACACTTTGATTGAGACTTTGATTAAGATTATATTTAACTTATTTGGTTTTTCTCGCTCTGGTAACCAAAGGGTGACATTGACTTCCACCACTCAACATACAAGATCACGAAAATTATGCATCACGTGGTGAACGGAGTGTCTTAACACTAGGTGACTATTGCCTACCCTACTTCATACGGGATACACCATAAAGTAAAAAAAATATGTTTTTAATTTTTTCTCGTTTATACATTAGACCATCATCACGACTACATCCAATGTAGTGAACGTCGATTCATACCTGTCATAACGCCACTGACGGAGATTGCAGAGGCGTGTTACCAGTATTTTGTACCATTGTAAATGCCATTTGGGATTATATACGGAAAGTGGACTCAATCCTATTGTCTTTTATACTCTGAAACATTTCAAATGTGATAGTTAGAAATATTTTGGCCTGTCTTTATAGTAGCTACTTGTGTAATTGTGGAATTGTGTCAATTTAGACAACATTAGAAGATGTCAGTGCAACAAAGATTGACTGTAAACGGTTATGGATTTGATTCCCACTAGCAGGAATAGAGTTCATTTTGCTAACACTGAGTTCATTTGGTATTTTTGAGACATTGCGTACCAACAACCAAAACGGTGTTGGTACGCAATGTCTCAAAAATATGTCATAAAGTGGGAAACTGAGTTTTAGTACTGGGTTCCATCTGCGTGGAACTATAGAAATAATTTACAATTATTTCTCCGAGTTTAAATAGAACCTACAAGCATCACCTTACAGTACGTCACTGCGCCACAATTGCTAATTAATACAATTACATAGACTTAAAACATTACAGATTTCTGACAAAAAATAAAGTAAAATACTCTGAGCAATTTCATTTACTTCATACAAATATTACGTCTGACCTCCTTTCGCTAGAAGTCCGATAACAGAACATTTAAGAACCAGAAAATTTATCAAACGAAACTTACACAATTGCGTATCCAGGAAAATAAATCGAGGAAAACTAAAATACAGACTACATAGGCAGGGGCCAGGACAACTGACGACCTACTTGTGGAAATTGGATGGTACGAGAAGATTTATCACATCTAAACATTGTTATGTCACTGATGCAATGGTCCAGACAGAAACTAAGATTTTATCTGCTAATGGTTCGAACTCGTCTAGTAATGGTGGTAGGCCGTTGTGGAAATAATGTTACATCATCTGACTTTACTTCCACAACGGCCAACGGTTTTTTGATTGAGGTTGTGTGATCAATGGAAACTGGAACTGGATCAAGGTGCGGCGTTGAGTTCCGCTACTTAACGTGCAATGTACAATAGTTCAAAACGTTTTTTGAAGATTTAAAATAAAAGATTTAAATCAATTACATGACGTTTTATTCAAATGTACTTTGTCCTTATATGTTATTAATTAAACTAATTACGTTGTTTGTAAGTTAAGTCTCATTTTAATTGATGTTTTCATCTCTACTCCCGATATTTCTCTTTTTTTTTGTAGTTTTTAGAACTAAGAGTCAATATATTTTATATTTTGTACATTTTATTTTTATTTACATTGTGTGTTGGGTAGAAGGTCTCAACCATAAGCCATAAGCTATATAGGTTGCTAAATAGATATAAAAAACAAGAAGCAAGCAGCTCACGCTTTCTCCCGGGTAGCAGGGTACGTAGGGTAAACTTTGTGTTAGGATACATTACTGCACTTACGCTTTCCGTCTGATTGGAGAAATTGCGTGTTGAGTTGTGCAACTCAACGCCGTGCTTTGAATCACCAGAGCGGGGAATGACAATATAAAATCCCTTGAGGAGATTAAATTTCATAGAGATCATCAATAAACGTTTTTCAATAATTTTTACACCGCAGGGTACGAAGAGGGGGAGCCACAGTACCTAGAGTTAAGTCATTCTGCTCACGTTAAAACTTTGGTTTCCCACTTTTCATAACCCGAATTCTCGACGCATTGCGTGTTGAGTGGCAAAATTTGATGCCGCAATTTCTTATTTACAAGAAAACAGCGAAAAAGATGAAAATAATCTAAATATATAAAAGGATATGTACTTGACTGACTGAGTTAGACGCACGCACAGCCGCAACCGCTGTGCGTAGAAACGAAATTTGGACACATGCTTATTTTCATAATCTCAGGCATCCACTAAGAAGGGATTTTGAAAAATTTTAACCCTAAAGAGATGAAATAGAGGTTGAAAGTATGTCTAGATTTTTTTTAAATCGGCACCGATTTTTATAAATTTTTAAATTCAGACTTAAAAATATTTCACTGAGCACGTGTTACATGGTTTTTTAAAATTCACCCCCTAAGGGTTCAAATAAGGGGTTGAAAGTTTATATGGAAAAAACTTGAAATCCACCACGGTTTTTTGTAAAAAAATAAATTCAGACTGTTAAAAATATTTTATTGAACACGTGTTTCGTGGTTTTTTTAGAATTCACCCCTGAGGGTGCAAATAAGCGGGCGAAGCTGCGTGCGCCTACTAGTTATTAAATATTTCACTCCTCCGAGTGGAAATCGAATACACGACCACAGTCACCCCCTTGTGCTCCTGCGACACGGCGGTCTCAATAATTTATTGTTTTAGGATAATAACAATAATACACTGCTTCTAAGATAGAAGTATCATATTCATAAGTAGTACAAAAACACAACTACGTTTCGATGTCACGTTCATAGTACGTAAGTACCACTTGTCACACGACATTGGGACCCGACACGATAAATCAGGCCTACTCAAAATCCAATATGTCAAAGTATTCACATTTTTAATGTTGAAGATTATTGTTTTTCTAACAAAGCTCAGTAATGATTTGTATTAGTTTACTTAGTAATGCCGAACGGAGTATCTCGACGATACGTTCCCTCCATGTGTGTGCAGAGTTAAGCTGAGTTTTGAGTGTTTTACTGTAAATGCGATTGTTTTTATTTCGATTCCAACTTGCTACGCCACAAGGGCTGACATAACAAACAATATCATAACAAATTTTATTAGTATATTCTTTTAGCTCAATCCTAAATCAATAATAAATTATATCATATCGTAATCGTATATTAAAGTAAATATTTTAAAATCGTTACCGTTACGTCCCATATAAAACTCATAATGGCATTTAAGCCACTCACTTATCTGCAAACACATGTTACAACAAATCAATAAAAAATATGTAAAATTTTGGAGTTTTGTTTAAATTGGGGTGGTCCTGGAAAACACGTGTCATGCTTAAGACGTGAGTGACTCGTAGTGGCTGAAATTTTAACGAGACGATTTTTTAAAGATCTGTATTTTGTGGCACAGAAGCACAAGCGTGCGACCGTAAACGCGATTGTTGTGGGTTCGCTTCCCAATCGAGATAATGAAATATTTAATATTGTGTGTAGTCAGTCAACAGTAACTCGATAATTTAGCGGAAAGTGGGGAACAAAAAATATGTTAACTCTAAGTTCCCAGGTTCCAATTTCACAAAAAAGACAAATTGAAAAATTACATGAAATCTAATTTTTAATTTGAAGTTTTTATAATCTAAAATTCACGCACAATATAAATTTACACGAATTTTCCACAACACAAAATAATATTCGAAAACGTAGCGTACCATGAGGTGTTTCAGATGAATATAATATCCATTCATACAATTGTTAATATCGTGTATGGCACACACACACACACACACACACAACACAACGATTAAGTGTAAAACTTCACTCGCCTAATACATCTAACTACATTTACTGTCGAATTAGAATTTAGTGGGTAAGTTTATTATTTTGGAGCAACAACATGTAAATAAGTCAAAAAGGTGTTTTTTAGCTTCAAGTTGTATCTCTAACGTTCCCTTTTCACCGAAATCTCGAGACAATGCTTACATTGTTGAGTGGTGAAACTCAACGCCGCGCTTTTCTTCGTTACCAGACCTGGGAAATGAAACAAAACATTGTAGGCATATGTTTTTATAATAATGTAAAGGTAGGTATTAACCAATATAATAAGTGTTCCGATGATGAAACAAGGGTTATATCCAAGGGTACCTACTGTTCTAGAGTGAGGCACCACCTCCTCACGATATACAGATGACTTATCACGAAATAATTGTTAACTCAATTAATTAATTTCTTTCTTAATTCAAAGTGTTAACAACATGAGAAAGTCTCGGCTTTACATCCTCAGCTGAAACAACTATCCATACTATATTATAATTTGTAAATGAAATTTAAATATTATCAATTATAAATAGGATTTTCAATATATTAATCTATTTCAACATATATTTAATAATACCAGTGAAAATTACAGTTGAAAAATTGTTTTATATGAAGGTTTTACGGGATTATTTAAAATTTTATTATTAAAGGCTATCGGGAGAGAAATTAAAACATCTTTTCACAAAACTAAATTTAATATCAGTCATAAAATTAAAATTTCAATATGCTGTTTATTAGTACTAAGACTACGATACCTCGTAAACAGATAACGAGAAATCAATACGGCACAAGTTTGGCACCAAAATTTAACTAGGCACCCTACTGTATGGAACCCAACAGTTTATTGCATCGCAAATTAGCGACGGTCAGTATCCGCTTTAATCGGACCAAAATTTTCAATACAAATTGATATAACTCGATAGCAAATTTATACTTTATTATTTAGAGCGTAGAGTTTAAATTCTATTTTATGTTACACAAGATCACTTCCAAGAAGCTGTCTAATTAATTTGAACTTAAATTTGTTTGTATTAAAATTGAATTTTCAGTATCAATAGAAATAGCGTGTCCAAAGAATCGTCCACGTTGACCAAATTGCTCCAGGAGTGACAGCGTCGGTTTAACTTAGTGATTTCATAAGACTCTTAGTCCTGGTACAGTTTGCTTATTATTGTTAGATGTTTATTGTAAAGGATAATATTCGACATTGATGCTATCGTGGCACAATGGAACTGTGTTCGATTAGTAAACGAGATGGTAATAAGTTTGAACCCCACCCGTGGGTATAAATTGTTTACTTACATGAAAGACTTGAATACCGCAACACACAACAAATAATGTAACAAAAGAGGTCAGTCGCAAAGCGCGGCGCTGACTTCCGCCACTCAACACGCAATGCCTCCAGATTTCGGCAGAAAGTGTGGAATCAAGTGTCTTAACACTTGGTTCCCTCTGTCTACTCTGCTGTGTGCGGGATACAGCGTGAAGTTAATTCGATTTTAACAAATAATGTTTCGAATTTAGGCGAAAAATAACAAACAACAGTTGATATTATTATAAAAGGAAGATCCTTCCATATCACTTTTAGAAAAATCAATCGCTATAATACAAATTGGAGACTTTACTTTTATAAAATAGAATAAGAGAGAGATCGCAAATGTCTATAAAAAATTAAATCTAGCTATACTCGTACATACATATGTATATAAAAAAAATGTTACAAGAAATTAAACTTGCACTTTAGTAACTGCATACTTTGAAGCTGACTGTAAGTGGCTAAGTGAGTAATAATTCCGAAAAACAAACTGAAATCAAGCTACCTTCTAATATTTGGTATTCTATATATCTATATATATATCTAATATTAAAGCGAACGAAAAACACTTTAAAATGTTCTATTTTTTATATTTTTTACATTATTTCTTTTTCTTGAGACTTGAGAGATTTTTTTCTTAGAAGTTCATAGAGGATTAGCTTCGAGTTGTAAACCGAGATGATTATTTAAAAGCTTCAAACAAAAAACTAAAGCCGGCTGACACTTATGATAAAATGGAGATTTTTCAACTTCTTAAGTTTAAGAATTTGTTTATTCAAATGTACGTCCATCCGTTTGCCTGTGAAAATATTATAACTTGATGTATTATTTCAAACCAAATGATCGATTTAAACGATGGTATTGGTAAATAAGGGTAAAGTTTATAGGGTGATTTGTATGCAAGGTTTGAAAACAATATTTTATGAAACAAAAATATTATGTTTTTCATGTTTGTTTATTGTAAATTGTAACGAAATATATAAAAAGATCGAAAAGATGAATAATTTGTCACATAGTTGTCTTTGAGAGACATTCCATAAATATTCAGAAATATTACAAAATCATTATATAAACCCTTTATCTAGTTAATAATAAATGTAATACATATTTAATTTGCCAAAACGTGACTGAAAAATGTACATAACCGTCTCTTTTTATTCATTAATTTGCATTTGAAGTCTTTGTTTACAAGATAATATAAATTTCATCAAAAAACATAAATGAGTCGTTCTCCACTTCCCTCTGACAAAAGAATGAGAGATATATATGGGTGACGAGTTTAGCGTCCACTCACAGGATAATATTCAAGATCTTAACTTCACTCGACAATTTTTAACATAGAGGTTACATTATATTTGCAAGTTAGTATACTTCCAACTCATACTATGAGGCTTATAGTTAGTTACCGGTCTGTTTGTAAAAAATAGCCAAGTCAAATTTAAAACTTGAATTTTATCCCGAGTGAATACATTACTCGGCAACCATATAGATGTTTTTGATGGGATACCATTACTTTTTGTAAAGAAATTATTAATATGAATAATCAATATAATAAGTTTATTTATAAAATCGGTTGATTTTCTAAGGTTTCCGATTTATCTTAGAACTTTTAAGGTTTTATAAAGGGCTTAAAAGTTAAAGTTAAACTGAAATTCCAGCTTTTTAATTTGACCGGATACTCTGACCCGTGTCTTGATAAACTGTTCGTCACTAATTAAAAAAAATTAAAATATTTCAAATAAACACTTCTCCTCTACAGCTATAAGAAAGTGAAATTCAATAAAATAAAAACGTTATCAATCATCACATTACTATCAATCAATATCCCCTACATAATTACAACTATTAAGCCGCCAATTAATTGTAAGATATTCAAACTAGATCGGCACAACCAATTTACTAGTTATAAATTCAAAATGCATCCAAGCGGAAAATTGTATTGGGACCTGAATTCCATTGGCCAGTGAGGGTAGTTTGGAGCCAGTTTCACATAGACGGGCCAAGATAAGTCATCAGTTACGGTTGTCGTGCTGTGGTAATTGATGCTTAGGTGTGCTGTAAATCTTGTGAATTTGTGCTGATGGATTTTTTGTTATTAATATTCAAGCATTTATCAAAACTTTTGAGAATTTCTCGTGATTTTAGAAACTTATTTTATGTTAATTACATACAAATTTCACACTTCATTTGGCAACTACCTTCTTTTATATATGATAGTAGTTTTAAATGGTCAAAAGCGATTTATTGTTTAAATAAAATAAATAAATTAGCTTCACGCTATATCCCGCACACAGCAGGGTAAGCAGAGG
>DWAN01001291.1:0-18424 GCA_018230445.1 Heliconius hewitsoni | reverse complement strand
TATATATATATATATATATATATATATATATATATATATATATATATAAACCTTTTACTGTGTATGTACATCATATTTTATTATATTATTAATTTTCATTTGAAAGGGGAACGAACTTTGTTAAGGTCAATTAAAAAATTAAAATAAATATTAAAACTTAAAACCAAAAACTAAACTTTCATCCATAGCTATATAAACATTATTAAACTGCCTCATATTTCGTAATTTAACATCCACCCGTTGCTAGTTCATATCAAAGGGAGCAAGCATTGTCTTAAAATTTCCACAACGAAATTAAAAGTGAGAATTCAATCTCCAGCAAGCTGCATTAACGGTATCACTATACAGTACACTGACTTCATATTATATTAGAACTACGCGAGTATCATTACATCCGGGTTTAAAAACCATGACTCAATGAGCTACCGGTGGCTGGTAATGTTTACAACGTCGAGGTGAGTGAAATTAAAATATAAAAGATTAAAAAAAACATAGTAGAGCCGTGCGTGTAATTTTCATATAGATATGTATACCGAGATGGAGGTATAGAGTCTTTTAGTCCAGCGCTAGTTTTAAGATTACATCATAATGTTTGGACATTATATAATTTAGCAAATAAAAGCAAATATTCCGGTCTTTCGTCTAGTTTATGTCAGCGTGGAGGGTATTAAGGTAAATTGTACAACTGTGGGCACGGGCCAGTCGTTAGCCGACGTGACGTCCCAGCAGCCACGTCGCATTGTTTCAGTTTTATGCGTGCCCGACCAAAGATTAAACGTTAACCGGGAGATTTATGGCGGTCATTGAGCGGCTAGTTTCGTGGACGCGGAGATGTTTCGAAGCGCTCAGGTTTCTTGAGAGCCCAATTTGTGAGTTTGTCGTGCTCGCACGTATGCTCCGCCTTTTTATTACTGCCCCTAACTGTAAACAACACCCATTCTGGGCTTGGTCTGGCCGTCTCTTGAACTTGTATTACATTTTATAATAGAGATGAACTCGCTGCTCGCTTGTTATCAAATGAAATGTTCATTTTTAAAAACCAGAAATATTAGTGGGGACGATAATTCTTCGCTAAGTGTAATTATTTTATATGACTGGTGGTTTTTTTTTAACATGAATACCTAATTATAAATGAACGAGTTTTAACTATTATATTAGGCATTTGTATATAAAAAATGGTGGGTAAATTTACGCGACTCTTGCTCTCCTATTTCAACAGGCTCATATTTGGACATCAAAATCCATATTTTTAAGTCTTATTGAATGTACGAGGAAATTGGTCGGATTCTTACACTCACCAGTCTCCGCTTGGGCTTGATGAGTGGTCGGTTCTGTCCGTTCATCTTGTAGTAGAGTCCGCAGGCGTTACAGAGGTAGTGGCCGGTGCCGTCGCGTCGCCACAGCGGCGTGCTCGTCGCGCCACAGTTCACGCACTCGCGTCCCTCTGTACATATAACATATACAGTTACAGATTATCTGCATGAAATGTAGCTGTTATCTAATAATAGTATTTTTTTTATTGTTAAACTATGAGTGATTTATTTTCTATTTATATTTCAATGAGTAAAGATTGGAATCAAAGATATGTTTAAATTAAGCAAAGAAATAATGTAAAGCTGACAGTTTACAATATAAAATGTAGTCGTGAGTCAAGAGTTATTTACCTGTCTCCTGGCAGGCTGGGAAAGACCAGAGAAAATCACATTCAGAAACATTACAAATCGAATTTTACTATATACTTTAAGCATGCACAATAAAGCTAACTATATAATATTTTAATATCCTTCTTACTTTTATTTGGCTGATATGCAATTACTGAGAAAATATAATATATTCGATTAACAAGGGAAAGCGAGGCAAGTTTCACTCGAGGAAAAATATCAAGATTTTTTACACGCAAGGAGAAACATAGAAAGTGACGTTGTTCATTAGTAAAGCGAATTACCCTACAATTAACATAAAATAAATTATTAAACATACTTTTTAAAGAAAATTAGTCAGAATAAAGAAACCCAACTTTAAATTGCTATCTTAGGTATATAACCAAAACCATACAAAAAAAAGGTTCAAAACATGAAAATATTACTGAATAATCGATAGAAACTAAAACTAATACTAGTATAAAAATAATAAACAGTATAAATCCATTCACAAAAATGAACAAAAGCGAATTTCTTAAAAAAAATGTTGCAAAAACATCCAAGAGCAATATAACAAACAGAGCGCAAAGGAGCTATAAAGTATTACCCACATGCTAATTCTCACTAGGTATGTGTAATTGTATTATACATACACAACTTATAACAATTTCCAACGCAAGCATCTCAACCGTAAAACACATCCGTCTAACTATAGAAAAAAAAATCAGAGACTACTTTATACCAGTTTACTTCTATTTCGTTACTCTATGGAATTTATGTTAAAATATTTGATTATTAAATTATAAGTTAGCATGCGCTAAGTTCAAAACATGCAAAAAATTTATATTTAACCCCAAGACGAGTCGCCCTCCAGGGAAACAATAACGACTTATATAACGTAATATAACTTTAAAGCATATTTATTAAAATTCTTATTTTATCATAATCCGTTTGTAAACTTAATAAGCTTAGATATAACAGTAGTTGTACGTTGGATTTTACGCGAATTTATGTTCACATTCACACGTTTGTTCATATAGCTTATACTTTTAATACGAACATCCGTTCGCTCGAAAATATCGATCCGCCCCTATTCTTTCTCCAAAGTCGATTATTTATCGGGATTAATTTAAAAATCCATTTAGATCTTCCACATCTCAACAAAATTGTGCTTCACTATTTTTTTCCAGATTCATCTGTATCCTGCATGTAGCAGGGTAGGTATTGTATTAAAACCTGGAAGCATTGCGTATTGAGTGACGGAACTCAACGCCGCACTTAGCCTCGACACCAGACATTCCTCCAACATAATATGTGTTTTATATATTTTTTATCATTTAAATATCTTACCTAGATAAAAGATTTCCATTTATTATGTTAATACCATTTAAATACCTTAATACAGAGTCTTTATATTGTAAGTTTATAAAACTATTAGGACTTTAGGCAACTATTAAACACTCGTAATTTAATGTGAGCTATAAAACTGTAACCCACTTTAGTGTGTAAATATCAATTTAAGCGTAAGAAATTTATTGCCATAAAGATAAGATATCTATATCATAATCGTATGTATCTAGATCTGATTATCCAAGTAGACGCGGGTAGACGCGGCGGCGCACTGAATAAATAATGGTTCCCGCGCAGGAATCTAACAAGAAAGGTGAAAGTGCTCGAATAACCGATAGAAAAAACTCCTGAACCCAACACGGGCCGATCCCCGAGCTTGAGGCAGTGTGGCCATTTATCTTTTTTATGTAAAACCAGATCACAACCGGCAATTAAATCGCCCGGACCTTATCGAAAACTTATTGCGATCGAACCGACAACTCACTTTTTGGACTAACCCTTTATTTTTTGTACGTCGATAAAGCCTGTAATTTGTTCGGAGATTTCTAATAAATAAACACCAATAACGATTATTATGGAAAAAATAACAGGATATTACAAGTAACTTGGAGTTTTATGATAGTGTCTCTCACGGGGGACGATCAAATTCAATACTAACATCTCTATTGATAAAATATTTGTGAAAGTCGGTTGGCCGCGGGCGGCGGAATGAGATTTACAACCATTGCCACTCGATATATCGAAATCACACATATTATTTTAAGATACCTTCCACGATTTTGATCAATGGTTTTTAAAAAAAAAACATGTTATTCATTTAGGTGGTGGATACGGCGGTCGTCGTTTGTATGCACATTTAGGTACGCTGTAAGAAATCTGCTAGTTCATTTGTGTTCTCGTTTCGACTATCGAATGATCTAAACTTCGCCTCGCTCAACGACGGTGGACGTGATTTCGACGTGAAATAAAGATATCATTTAGTGCGCACGTAACGGTGCCTGTCCAGCTAGAGATAAACCTATCCCGAACGGCTGCAGAACTCGAAGCGAAAAATTCCAGTGTTCGCTCAAAATTAGAATGCGGCGCGCTCTTTATTGCCCGGAGTGACGCGCGGTCGTGACGCGGCGACGCTACGTGACCGCGATAAAAGATTTCTATCTGCCATATTTACGTAGGCGAGTGGGCGGTTTTTATATTTCGAGAGTCTCCAAGCGAGCGCACTCCCGGAGAGAGGAGGGCTCGCTGTTTTCACACGGAATCGAGCTGGGAAAATATTCTTTTAACGAAGTCTGAATAACGAAGGAACCCGACCGTCCGGGAACTATCGATGCGTTCAAAATAAATGAAGACAGCCCGTAAGAGCTGATAGTTACTTGGATTAAAGAGAAGGGGGTAATGTAATTTAAATGAAAGACTAATTTGCTCCCGTGTACCGTGACGCTCTCGTCCGCGTCCGCCCATCACCACGTAACGGTGTGGCTGTTTTGCATACGAACCATTGAATTATTGCTTAAAACTATTCTTTGTTGCGCCACAGAGGCTGTTATTACGCCTTAATTGTACGTCTGTATGCAAATAGAAATTTTTATGTACTCCGATGATTAGTTTTGTTTCGATTTACGTTTTTGGTTAAAATATTTTTTTAGGTAATAGCATAAATTTGTGGGTAACTTTTATAAATGAGAACAGTTGTGTCGGAGGGGCATAAGCGTGTAAATGAAAATGTGAAAAGTTGTGGGTTCGATTAGCAAATGGATTTGATTTAATATTTTCATTTCTTCGCTCTGGGTGTTGAGTTTCACCACTCAACACGCAACGCCTCCAGAATTCGGAAAGCGGAGTGTCTTACCACTAGGCTGTCTCTGCCGACCCATATTATTCTATATACAGCGTGAAGCTTAAAAAAACGTTAACAAATACGATACGTAAAAGAATAATACGAAATGAAATCTAAAATGAAGCAATATTTCACGGCAAACGCAGCGGTTCATATTTGCATTGGTCATTATCATACGGCCAGATAATTACGTGTGACGCCGATGCAACTTGCAACGAGCGGTTGTAGCGCACCCTGTATAATTATACAGCGGGGATATGACGCCGGCTTAATAAGGCGGCTGGACGTGCCCAAGTGATCTTTTTCTAGTAAAAGAAATTATAGATGCTATTTGCAATTGTATTTGAAAATAAAATCACTTTAAATTATTTTTTGTCAGCTTCACGCTGTATCCCGCATCTGCAGGATAGATAGAGAGTATTTAATGTTAAGACACTTCGCTTCCCACTTTCCGCTAAATTCCGAAGGCATTCCACGTTGAATGGCGAAACTTAACACCACGCTTTGCCTCGACACCAGACCGGAGAAATTAAAATATTAAATATTTAATTTCCTCGAACCCACAACCTGTCGCGTTAACAATTGCACGCCTGTGTTTCGCCACGGTTGGCCTTTACATTAAAATGCTTTTTACAAAACTTGCCCAATATTTAAACATTGTTTTTACATACATATATAATTAATAATACACATAAATTATATTAAGCGGTCTGCAAATACACTTTTATAATGAATTAATCACTGAGGTTCCGCCAAAGTCATATGCAAATTTAGTGTGGTGTGTTGCAATTGTATCCCACACTGTAGTGCTGTACCGGCGGAGCGTGACGACCACCGTATTGTTGCCCACGACCAGTGTATTGTTAGACAAGAATATTTAACACAAAATTATTCATTAGCAGCCGGTTTCTATATAGTTTGGTAGCGGTTCTCTTTGTATTCTTTAAAAAACTATCAAAACAATTAATTATACGTTAAATTTATTTCATTTGAGGCCTTTAACCTCCAAAATGGTGTACACTGTGCTGATGTTTTTTTTTTCGTACTATGTTAATTATATGTTCTGAGAATTAAATTAGTTATGTAGACGTTATATCAATTATATATTTAAAATATATCAATATATTAAAGTGATATGTTTTAAATAAAACTAGATAGGTAGGTAGGGTTGGGACAAATCTTGGCAAAGTGCCCTAGCCGTCGATAAGTCCGTTGAGAATGAAATATAGTAACAGTAACAGACATGAAATTATGTTAATATATACTAAAAATATTACAATATAATTCAAACATAAAAGAATAGCAAAAAAAAATAATAACCCAGTAAGAACCGTCCCTCTTAAGCGGCGGCTTCATTCCTCTTAACCGGCGGTCCGTGGCGTACAATCACACACGTCTAGAAAACCTGCTTAATTTGTTTATTCTATTTTAGCATTTATTACTAAGTTCTTAGAGGCCATAATTATAAACGCAATTTTATTCAGCCATCATAATTTTTACGTTCAATGTATGACTCCACTAATTGGTTGCACAACTTTCTGCGAAACATCTCTGTTGGCACAACTCTACGTGATTTGCACAGAAACAGTCCTGTAATATGAAATTAATTTCGGACAAAAGGTACTCGATTATAGAACATAAGACCTTTCATTAAGAACCAAAGCCTAAAAGTGCAATGCACTGAAGGTATGTTTGAATTATCGTCGGAACACTCGGATTGTAGCTTAAATTAAATGCCATTTAAGTGAACGAACCGTTGTATTGTTTTAGAAAGTAAACAAAGAAACTATTTAGAAGTTTAATGTCTTATGGATATTTAAGTTGCCTAACTAACCTACTATGTTAAAAGCTTAACGTCAGTGGCAAATGTTTACATAATACAATACAAAGCAAAATATAATGTATCTACTCGTAAGGCCAGTTACGGTGTTGAGTTCCGTCACTCAACACGCAAGAAAGAAACTCAAGAACTCCGCAGAAAGTGGGGAATTCAGTGTATTATCACTAAGTTCTCTCTGCCTACCCTGCTACGTGCGGGATAAAGCGTGAAGCTGATTTAATTTGATTTAATTTTAATTTTTTACTTCTCTAATAATTGAAATATAATAGAGATTAATAGCGTACATGAGATTGAAAATTTTTAATTTCTACTAAAATCCGCTTGTTTTATGGCATAGCGAGGTCAGATCGGCAACAATGGAATGGGCCACATCCGGGCAGCCGCATTATCATAATATTGCTTCCACCTCAGAACAGCATCGTAAAAGTGGCATGCATTGATTTCCTATAGAATATCTAAATTTGTGATACTTTTTTAAATTACCAGCATTATATACCTACATAGTCGGTACTACTAGTTACTTGTATATTTTTATACTTAATTAGGTTCCCTGCTGTATGCGGGATACAGCGTGCAGCTGATTTGATTTATCTTTTTTAATAATCAAAAAGTTACTTCTCAATTACTTAACAGTTTATATCTATTCTATATAGTTCTTCCAGGCTTTGTTCTAAGGTGCCTTCTAAGGAACTGCCTCACTCCGCGATATACCTACGTTTACGCGTATAGCCACAATTTATGCGCCATTTGAATGTCGTTTTAACTCAATATTTACTTTCGTGGTTTACCGGTTCCTCGCAATTTAATTTAAAACGTTGCATTCTTTTGTATCTATTAAAAACAAAATATGTATTAGTAAGATTTTTTAACTAGTTTGTTTGTGCATTGCCGTTTCAAGTGTGTGAATCATTTACAATTTCCGACTCGACTCATACGAACTTTTATAAAGGTCTAAGCCTAGAAATTATACTTGGAAACTACAGGTTGAAACAAGATCATGTTATATGTCAGCTCCAACCTTGAGGATAGACATCCTGCTAAAATCGAACGAGGCTTTCGTGGCGTTTTCCTTGAACCTAGTATAATAATCGGACGGACGTAATATACTGAGAACTCCTCTCCTATCCAGATTTATAGGTTATTTAAATTTTATTTGAATAACCAAAAATAAATACTTTGTATTTAATGAAATTAATATTTAATTAAATCATTAATTAGTATAAGGCGTTTTTTTCCTCCTCAAACTCAATTCGTATTCATAAAAAACTGTATTTATGTGTATCTCTTTAGATAATTGCTTGAGGATATCGCTATAGTAATAGCTGGTCGTGTGTTCTAAGTACTTCTTTATTTTACTAAGTATATACAACATATACAAGGCCATGACTTTGTAAATGTCAACAGAAATATTATTAAAGTTTAAGTTCTATATTGCAATACTGGCGGGTGCAGAAACAACAATGTCGTCAGCTATGTTTAGGTTCATAATGTAGGTATATATATAAATTTCAAGTTATAATAGTTTTTTATTACTGTTTTAATAATATAAGATAAAATTTAAATCGAGCTAACAATAACTCGCAAGGCTCTGTGGCAATTTCCTTGAACTTTCGGGTCGGGCCCGGGCGGATTTGCCTAGAATTCTGCATTAAAAATCTTTTGGAATTAAATAAAACCAAAACAAAAACATCAGGTCCTGCATTCATCTAACATATTGTGCTGCTTGTGTAAATATAACACAAAACATTTAAATATATAATTGTTATCAGAACTTGAAATCTTTTCGAAATGGTTTTAATTAAGTTATAGAATGCATTAAAATTAAATTCACAGCAGGATATCATTAAGGCATAATCATTATTATTTAATAATTATCAATATCGAATTATTATAAAAAAATTATGTCAATTTTATTTTAATGACATTATTTGTGTATTGTAGGAAAAAAATTAAAAGTACTAAATAAGTCAATTTCCAATTACTTAAAAGGAGATAATGTTGTTTTTTACAAACGCTAAAAGGAATGAGTTCACTCGAGAACCGGTTGATATACTCTTTATACCAAATTATTATAAAGACCGCAATAATAATTTTACTTTATACGAACAAGTTAAATAAATACACTTGCTTGTTTAACGTTTACTTTATAAAATGCAAATAGCCGTGCTTTGCAGGACATCAACTTAATGCATAGGTAACTAACATTTTTATTATTCTTCTTTCTGTCGCTTATTCTACTTGAATTATAACTGTAACAGCTTATTCTTATAAATTGTAACATGAACATTTAATTTATGATAATTAATTTATAATCAAAAAACATAATAAAACAGTATAGGTAAAATTGCATAATTCATACCTATTACAAAATACTAACGAGATCCGTAATTTTAATATTCAATGCCACATTAATATAACTTCGTAGTTGGTATACATGAATAAAATATTCTATAAGAACCGCGACTTCCGGTAGCGAGCCGCCACGATATAAACATGAGCCCGTTGACAATATACTTCCACTTTTTCCCGCACACCGCAATTAACGCTAACTTTTTCTCTATCACTCTAATTACCCATGAGAACCCATCCAAGAACATATCCACTCGATCGTGAGATCGGACATTTTTCAAAAGTAGAAATTTCATAAAATATTGAATAATCATAATGGCTCCCAATTGAACGTTGGCGCTAGCATGTTAATTCGAGACCGTAATGAGAGACAATCACCGAACGAACTTTTCGTTCTCTACCATTGTCAAAGCTAACTATGAGAGACGCGATTACATATTTACGTATTAAATAAAGCGTCCGTAAAACAATAAATGTTGAGTAATTCTCAGTTATATGAATAATCGTCATATTATTGTGCTGGTTATTGCGAAAACTTGCTCCAATTGTTGGGGCAACAATAGCAGCATTAGCGGCAAAGGTCAGTGGAACAATATTACGCGAATATAACTTTTAATTATTGCCCCGAATTTTGGTGTCTATAGTATTTTTGTGGAGTAAATGTATTTAAAAATATTTTTTATATCTACTTTTATCAAACCAGCTATCTCTATATCACACCGTGACACGTCAAATTAAATATAATCTAAAAGTCATTAAAATATTTTGTTCTTTCGTTTTATTAAAATACGTAATCTTCATAAAAATAATGAATTCGTTACAACGTAAGTACCCAAGTCGTATAATTAAAATATAAGCAGATTCACGCCGATTAACTCTTTCATATTTAATTTTAAAACAAACACAGATGAGTCGACGGTTTCGTAAGCGAACCGATTCGTGGATTGTCTTGAAAATAAAATAGAAATCAGCTTAGAAGTAAATACTCACGTAAAAACAATAGCTTTGCAATTAGGTAATGGGAAACCGCGGTTAAGAAAAAATGTCTGGAAATGTTCTTCTATGTAGATTTATAGCGTAAAGTACTTAATTAAACATTCGTATATATTCTTGCTTGATTTACCTAAACAAATTATCTTAATTTAATATATCAAAATAATATTTTCTTATATAAAAAAGTTTTTCTTTTTAAATATAATTTTGCACCTTGTGGGTTTACTTGTTAATCAGTTAGTTTAAGTGAATGCAATGTTAGTAACCTCCACCGATTTAGCAATTATTCCAAGCGTTATTCGTGATACAAAGAAAACACTGCGATGTACAGAAACCGTGTTACCATCTCCAGTGCGTCCACGTTTATCACATCACATCATCATCACAAAAAAAATATTTATTATTTATAACAGAACAAGATGTAACAGTTGTAGTTTCAATTTTATTGCTACTTTTGAGCTTGTAAAGTTCTTAATTGAACGATGACTTCTCAAACTGATTTTTTTATTGATACATAAAAAAAATTAAGAGTAAAAATATTAAAACTGAAGTTATAAAAAATAATAGAAAATTTATTTATTTTGTCTATACATACGATATAGTGATGTGATAAACGTGTATCAGTGTAAGTGCGAGCGTGTGGTGGTGATGGGCGTGCCTAGTCCACGGGGACTCACCGGCGCTAGTTCGCGTCTTGTTCGGTCGCGGTTTACTCTGCTGCTGCCCACTATACCCCTTCCCCTGGTAATTGTAGTAGTCGCCGGCGGCGGCGTTGTACTGCGCGGTGGTGTTGTATTCCCCAGAGGGCTGACTGTCCTGGGGGCACGAGTCTGGCTGCGCACCTTCACGTTGCTTCGCTGGGGGAGCCCCCATCATAGGCTTCACGTCGCACAGGGGTAATTCTTGTTGCTGCATGAACGCGACGCTCATCGCTGTAGCGTGCGCTACGGCAGCTTGGTAGTCCTGCTGGCCGAGCGCCGCCGCGGCGACAGAATCGGGCGTAGAGTCCTTCGGTGGCGTAGGCGGGAAAGAAAATAAGGGATGGGGGTGTGGATGCTGGGCTGGAGAGAGAGGTTTATCTGAGGGCGCAGCGTCTTGCTGGAATCCGCTACCCCAGGCGCCGCTACCCAAGGCTTTCGAATCGAGCCAAGGATGCAACGGCGTGTGGAAATGCGGTCTGCACACCTGCCCGCTGCCGCTGCTTAACGTCCGACCTGCATACAAAATTTATATTAAATAATCAATTTAACGTTAATAATAATTAATTTTCTTTTGCAAAAAAAATACCCTAATTGGCATGTAAATACTGTTTGTATTACTATCTACACCTACTGTAGCACTTACTCGTGAAAACAACATTAATTTAATTTAACCTAGAATAGATTATCTAAATTATAAATATAAAGTGATCAAGTAATAAATTATTAACTTTTTTACAAGTCTTGTGCTTATAGAACAATCGAAAACACCGGCTGATGGGCAGCCATTTTACAAACTAGCGTCATTAGGGTGGTCGATGTAGAGGCGTTACGAACCACTCGTAAAACATAAAATTAATATAATTTGGATCCAACGAGTCTTTCACACGACATCTCTATTCTTCAAATCAACATGGTCATGAATATTCTAAGCTATAATGCGTATTTGACAAACAAATAACCGCCATAATTCCGTGGCGGTCGCGTTGGCTGCGTCCGAGAACAAAGGCAGGCTATTCCGAAATGTTACAAAAGTCGTGTCACAACACAAGCCAATTAAAATAGTGGGCCAGCTGGAAATTTCGTTAATTAAACACTCAGCGTCCGTACACAGCTGTGATTTGTTTAATATCATACTTTGTAATAACGTGGGCCGATTTCAACTCGCTGCTTTACCTTTTTTCATGATAAAAATATAATATGTAGATGAAACTATTAAATCGATATGATCGCGTATATTTAGTATAATATATTTTGGAAACAAGACGTTTTGAACACTTCTAAGTGGTCCGTGGTCACGATTAGACCAATGTAGTAGACATGACCATTAATCCAGTTAAATATTTCAATCAAAATGCGTATGTAATAATCGCGAAAATTTAAGATTTTATTAAAATGTTTAATACTATAAAAAAACCTTATGTACTTTTTAAATTTACCTATATATTTTGCCTCATTATTATTTCAATAGCTATATAACAACATAAACCGTACACCTTAAATAAAGCACACAGTCACCCCATTCAATTTAGCATTCAATAATTATTATTTATAAACGTGAGCTCAAACATATGTACCGAAGGGCAATGATAATTGTGCGTAAAACCCGTGGATTGGTGGATCGACGTTGGGGGACCATCCCTAACAAGTAAAAATAAAAAGGGGAAAGGTAGGATTTCGAATGAAACGTGAAGTCCTGCGGCGCACTGCGGGTTTCTAAACTTAATTTTACACTGAAACCCATATTTAATTCAATATCGATGAAAAAGCAATAATAATTTGTCCTTTCTATAATATAAGCTTCTATAAACAAATGTTGCAGTGCTATTAAAATTATAGGATAGTTTTACATATTTGTGAACACATAAAAGGATTGATGATTTTATCTTCTATTGTAATACTATATTAAATACATCAAACAAAGGAAAAGAAATATATATTTTTTATTTCTTTATTTTTTAGTTTCATGTTGTATCCTACAAATTTACTTTTTTTTCGCCCAATTCATGAGACAATACGTATTGTGTGGCGTAATTCAACGCCGCGCTTTGCATCGTTACCAGAGCGAGGAAATTAAAATATAATGTCCCCGAGTGAGCATCAAACCCACAACCGTCTCATTTGCAGTCCTACGCTTGTGCCCCTGAGCCACGACGATCTATGAAAAGTAAATATAGATTTCTAAAAAATACTTTATTTTAGTACAGCAAGAAAAAAATATATCAATATAAATACTAATGAATAATCCATTACAAAAGGTTCAACCGTTTTTTATCTTAATTATTTAGTTTTTTGGTAATTAAATTAATCAACTACTTAAAAATTATATGCATTTTGTTATCTAAGATAGGGATAAAAGTGGATGTTTTATTTGAAGGTATTTTACGAATGTGACATATTAATTTTAGAAATAAATACTGTGTGTGTATTACGTCTCTACCTGTACTATCCACTCTATATACGATAAAAGGACCACAACTGTATATATAATCTATATAAATTTCTTAAAAAAGCAGTCTCTATGTTACATAACATCATTACATATAAACATTTTTTTCAAAACACAAACAAAAAAAACTAATTTGCTACCGATTTACTCCGTAGCACATCCGAATATCGATTTTACCGTACAATACCTACTGTACATTAGTACTACGTGCGTCGGTACGTCGAGCCCGCATCATGTATCCAGGTGCTTTAGAGAGAGGTTAAGAGATGCTTATCGGAACCCGTAGTAGAAAAAGTGAATATTAATTAGTCCTCGTACGTATATTGTGACTTTTTGAAATGTACACATTTTGATTTCGTTTGCGTTTTTTTTAGCTTCACGTTGTATCCCGCACATGGTAGGGTGGGCGGAGGGAACCTGGGAGTCTAATGTTAAGATACTCCGTTCTCCTTAAGACATACACTTTCTGCCGAATTCTCGAATCATTGCGGAAAATATACTTAAGCTCTTCTAAGATTCTTCAAATGCAAACGCAGTGCACTAGATTATAAATATGCATCTAAATGATGATAATATATAAGTAAAAAAATTGGCACATATTATATATATATAAAAGTTTTTTTTGTTAGATAGGGCCCTAATATTTTTAAGAATTTTAAAGTTCTATTCCTCACCACACAAATTTTCACGCGTTTCCTAAAAAGTATTTTAGGGCCCTAATACTCAATCTACTCGTACTTATAATTCACTAATACCACCAATCAAATTCAATTAATATCTCTAATCCTTTGACGGCAACACAAAATCGATGACCAATAAACAGGGTTAGCACGGAATAAAACAATAATCAGTCGATAGCGTCACTTTGGGCACATACAACGTTTCGACGGTCCGTGTCCGGGGCACCCCTGGTAGCACCACCAGCGATGGCAGCCCGATAAGGGGTATGAATAATTCGTGTTATCGCGCCATCTCGCCACATGCCCTACCTGCCCCCTACTATGATGACAAAAATCGTCGAAGCGATGTGACTATAATAACAGAACTAAATAAACTTACTGCAACTAACAATCTGTAGGACGCTTTTCATTTAAGAGCTAGGTTCGGCTTTTGTTTTGAATATAATACTATAATTAAAAGCGTTCATTAAAAGTTTTTAAATAGATTACAGTATTTTTATATTTATTTTTACATTCCTGATATTCAATACTTAAATTTTATGTTTACTTCAATATACCTAAATTCGTGCAAACGTTTTAATGTAGATAACGCTATCGCATAAGATAAAAAGTAGATATTTTATCATCCAAAAAAATCTATTCAAAATAGTTAATAAATCATTTTTTAAATATAAAACTTAATCATTCTGCAACGCTGAAGTTAATTTCAAGTAGTATATTTAATTACTTTAGATATAAAATCAATTCATAAGCCAATCATAATCAGTTCTCACAGCTGAACAAAACACCGGAATTGAACCAACCCCTACCACCACACCGGCAGATGCAGTCGCAGATCTTATCATCACCACAGGGCATTGGGAGTGTTGTTAAAACTGACGCTAAGTTTATTCTGTAACGGCTTTTTTAGAACACCCTTGCGATTTACAACTTTAAATATTATATGAACACGTTATATTGTTATTATAGTTTTTTTAGTTTTCGCGTACAGATTGTTTTTACTATTATTATATTAAAAGCAGTCGGCTTAGAGAAAAAAACAATCGAGATAAAAACGAATATGCATAGTTTTACATATTTTTCTTATATATGAATTTGTAAAATGTGTGAATAAAATAATAGTAGGTATTTACAGTAATTTATTCTGCTTGATTGATATTTCTTTGAATTGTAAAAAATATACAAAGAATCTAGCAGTTACGATCATTTCTAAGACGTGACTGGACCTTTATCCTTATTAGTTATTGAAGAAATTTTATATATTTATATATCACATAATAGGCAAATAAAAATTATGTTAAACAATGGTTTAAGCTTTAGGAAAGTCAGGCAACATTTGTGTTTAATTTCAATAATTTGATATGTTGTAATAGCTATATTTTAATTTAAAATGTCCCTAATTAGATACCTATTTAGTAATAGCTGCGTTACAATTAATATTCAAGATTTTTTTAATATATTCTTTATATTAATCATAATTTAATATTAATAATAGTGCAGTCACCATTGACACCGTCATGGTATAGTAGCACAAGCGTGTGACTCTAAATGCAGCGATTCTGAGTTCAATTTTCAAATTGTCATTTCCTCACTCTGGTGACAAACCAAAGCGCGGTGTTGAGTTCTGCCACTTACTAGAAAGTGGGGAACGGAGTGTGTTAATACTAGTTTCCCTCCCTACCCTATCACATGCAGGATATAGAAATAATAAATAAAACATATATCAAAAATAAAAACTATAAGAGAGAGTCGTGAGAAGTTCTCATATCGAAGGTCATTAGGTCCGCGTCGTCCAGTCTGCCGTACATTCGCACACAAGTCGATCATATACGAATGCTGAATGTGTGTGGTCAGATACATGCGTGCCAAGTTATCACTACCGGTTAATGTATTTAAAAGTATTGTAAATATTTTTAAATTGTGGGGCAGGGACACAAGAGTGTAACTGTAACGCGACGGTTGTGGGTTCGATCCCCACTCGAGGAAATGAATTAATATTTATTAATATTTTCATTTCTTAACTCTGGCATCAAGTCAAAAGCCCGGTGTTGATTTGGGGGGGAGGGGGGTAAGTGGGGAACGGTGTATCTTAACACTGTGTTCCCTCTGCCCATCCTGCTGTGTGCGATAATGCTAATTTATTTATTTTTTGCGCGCGCCAAAACGATAACCTTTGCATAGCATCGCTTTGATAAAAATTGCGTTAATAACAAAAGTAGTAAAAATTGTAAATGTAAAAATTTTAATCTATATCAATAACAAAGTATGAATTTGGCCAATTGGCTTAGCTGCTTAAACGAGTCCCACAGACGCAGGTTCAAATCCTGTTACGTTCAAATTTTTGTACGTTTCTATTAAATATTTAGAAATATTATCCTTTTACTCCGGAACCCCGTGACCCTTATGCCGTAAGTTGTAAACGCTAGAATTCCCCATCAAATACTGCTTGTGAATTGTCCGACATGGGAATGATAAATGTAGGCGTCAGTATCGCGTATCGGATCTCGACGTTCGCACACCGAATTAATTTTAATTTATTGAACGTCGTATCGGAGCTAAGTATTTTAGATGCCTACTTAAATAGTCCGTAGTCAATATATTTCAATTTTATTTTTGTTTCTTTTGGCTTCACGCTTTATCCCGCATTCAGCAGGGTAGGCAGAGGGAACCTAGTGTTAAGACACTCCGTTCCCCACTTACCGCCGAATACTGGAAACATACATTTAAATAAATATTCCATCTCCTCCAATAGGGACCGAACCCACAAGCAGTCGCTTTTACAGTCACGCTTCGTGTCCCTGGCCTCAAAATTTTCTGGATTTTCTAAATTTAGAATATTGTTTTTTTAGCAAGTATTAGTCATATAGATATAGGTATAAAGCTTTAGATGTAGAGAAGAATCGGTACGTTTTAGAACTATATTTTAACTTGTCTTACTACTTAAAAAATAAAAATGTTAATAATTTTTTAAATAAAAAAACGTACACTGTAGAGTAGAAATTATACAATTTAAAACGTCGATGTTGATAACATTATAGGCAATCACCAATTTACCTCTTTGTTTTTTATCTTCACACCGTTTAGAATGCCGCTATAAACATATGTATATCTAGCGCTATCTTAAGAAAAACGTATAAAATTAGCATACGTTGAGGTTAAGCGTGTATGGTCAAACAAGACATTATTTAACTTTTAAATAAGTTGTTTTAATTTTCATCTATTACTTTAACATGTTTAATGACTTAATTAAACTTAAATACATCACTATTGACGAAATCATAAACAATAAAAAATATATAGTCCGGTTTCTTGGTTATTTACTACCTAATGAATAGATCTGTAGTGAAGCAAATTATAGTATGGTCAATAAGTCATGGCCGCCCTGAAGTTAGGTTTTCTGAACTTTTGCGCATTGTTCACTCGGTATACTTACTGAATAATCAAAAGTTTAAAAAAAACCTGAAATCAAATTTGTACAACTTTTTGCCTGTACTGTACTCCCTTGCACGATATTTAACTGCATATAATTTGTGTTGGATATAAACAAAGAGTTCCAACCAGAGCCTTGCTTTTGAATGATTTTATTAAATTAAAAACAAAACGTTAAAACACATTCACCGCTTTAAAGGTGGCATAAAAAGGCAATTAAATCATTTAATTTATAATACTTCAACAGAACTTGAGTGAACGACCCTATTACAATGCAAGTACCTACGTTTAAATTTTTATATTTTATTCATATTTACATTAGGATTTATTACAACGAGTGCAACGTTTCATACAACAGTACAATTTATAATGTCATACGTAAATTGCGACTTAAGTGCCACACGCAAGTACCTAATCTTAGTCTTTAGTTTTTTTTTAGTATATTTTTTTTCATCTTCACGCTATATCCCGCATCTGCAGGGTAGGCAGTGCGAGTCTAGTGATAAGACACTCCGCTCTCCAGTTTCAAAAAGTTTTCTATAGAAATATTTAATATTCAGAAGATTAAAATCTTCCAAATGACTTTAGATAAAATAAAATTTATCTAAATATAAAAAAATACACGAGTTTAACAGATCAAGTAAGTGAAAATAAGATTATAAATTTATTATTGTCTTGTCTATAATATTTAAAAAAAAATGCCTACTTCAAATTGCGCATACAAACATTTATTCAGATACAGATATTATAGAAACTTCCCAGTTACGCCACACATGGAGCTCTTTTGATTAGCATTTACGTAACCATTATGCGTTGTTTCAATACAAAGTGTTGTCCTTCTAATTCTCATAAGTCTTGTAGTGGCACACTCAAAAAATGTTTTACGAGCACCACGGTCGCGTCCCGAATGGTAAGTCGTGAGCGCGGGCGGTCACCTCACGTTACGTTCTGATTGGATTATAATGCTTTTATATTACAATTTTTATTACTAAGGATGGCTACTGTGGCGTGTGACGGGCGTCGTCAGGAATAACAACTGGTGATGGTGAGCGGAAGAGCGCTCCGAGCGATGAGCCTCGTGTGGGTCGTGTCAAACTCGAATATCGTATAATATGAAAATACTGACTGGACTTTGTGGACATCGTGAGGAATTAGCATT